>PVKS010002208.1:54844-82884 GCA_004027875.1 Aplodontia rufa
TAATGTAAGGCTTGCAACTATGAAATTACAAGAGGAAAACATGGCTGAAGCACTTCAAGATATTGGCACAGGCAGTGATTTCCTCATTAGGACTCAGAAAAGCAAAGATTTCATTGCATTAAATGGAAAAGCTTCTGCATAGCAAATGAAATAATCAATAGAGTGAAAAGACAACTTACAGAATGGGAGAAAATCTTTCCCAGCTTTTAATCTGACAGAGGATTAACATTCAGAGTACATAGAGAACTCAACACACTTAACAAAGAAAAAAAGAAACAATCCAGATAAAAGGCAAATGATCTGAATAGACACTTCTCAAAAGAAGAAATACAAATGGCCAAGAAAAATTTGGAAAAGTGTTCAATGTCATTAGCCATCAGAAAAATGCAAATCAAAACTACAATGAAATACCATCTCATCCGTGTTAGAATGGCCATTACAAGAAACAAATAAACATGCCTGAAAGGATGTTCATGGAATGTAAATTAGTACAGTAGTAATGGAAAATAAAATGTAGATTCCTTAAAGAACCAAAAATATAACTGCTATCTAATCTAGATGTCCCACTTTTGTTTATATATCCAAAGGAAAGGAAGTCAGCAGACAAAAGAGATACCTGCAGGCCCATAATTACTGCAATAGTATTCACTACAGCTGAGAAATGTAATCATCCTAGGTTCCCATCAACAGACGAATGGATAAAGAAAAGATGGAGTGTTATTTAGCCAGAAAAAATGAAATCCTGTGATTTTATGCAAAATGGGTGGAACTGGAGGATATTATGTTAAGTGAAATAAACCACACAAAGATAAGTGTTGTATGTTTTCTCTCATATGTGGAATCTATGGGGTAAAACACAATATAGAAATAGAAATAGACTATTAGGATAGGGGAAGGGAATCAAGGGGAGTAAGATGGGTATAAGAAAGGATAGGAAAGATAAATATAATCAAAATACATTATATGCATTATGAAAATGTCTCAAAGAAATTAATTATTTTGTATAATTCATAGGCAGTAATAATTATAATTTTACCAGTAGATATTAGGCAAATGTATGGCTGTTTTATTGCCTTGTCACTAAAATAATATCCTTACTTTCTTATATAATTGACATATAATCAAGCATACATAAGCAGGCACACATGCATAAACACACCCCCACAAGCGAACAAGAGGTAGAAAAGTATGGGTATCTATCAAAGAACACAGTTGTTTGTAAAAGTAAGAGAAAAATCTTCAATGGAAAAAAAACACTGAATTTGTGAAGATATTTAATGATGTCTCAAGTTGGTAAGTTAGTGGAGTAGAGAACACCTTTTCTTTAGTGAACCACTCTGTACTTAAGAAATGCCTTGCGCTAAATAAATATAAAAATAAATCTAAGGTTTATTTTATGTTATATGATGTTTTCCATTACTGTGCAAGTTTTGACACATAAATGGACAATTTCCAAGAAATAGTACATTGCAAAGGATGACAAACATAAAAATCTTATTATCAAACCTGGAGGAAACCTATCATTGCTTTTAACTCCTGTGGTAGATTTGAACTCCAATGTCTTTTCTTGACTTGTGCTTTAGGTAATCTATTAACATCAGCATGTGTTTAGTTTTTAGTTTCCATGTTCTACCTAGGGTTTTTGGTAGCTTCATATACACAGCTTCATGTACACAAGACCCTTGATAAGAAAATCAGAGCATTAACCTTTTCCCCTTATCCCATAAAAAAAAGACTTTTAGTTATCCATTAATTTTTACTCCATCAATAGCAGATACATAAAAAAGAAATGAAAATAATTAGAATACTGAAGCTACAATTGATTCAGACTATCTGTAGAATCTCTGTGTGTCTTGTATCCTTTATAGTATCTTCAATTCTTTAACATCAGCATATTTTCATGAGTATCTTCAGATTCAATAGAATTTAAATTATTTGGTAGGGTAATACACACGTGTTTACATTCACATCATTTGCTTACAAATCTCTGGATAGATGAATATTATTAATTCTTACTGATGTTGACCTACACAAAGTAAAATGTTAGCTGTAACATATAAAACTATGGAAGAAAAGAGTTAGTGTCATGGATTTCATTTCTTCAGTGATCATTTCCTTTATTTTCATAATTTTCTGATTATGATTCTCTAACTTATTGTTATTCAGATACGAGAGATATGTTTTTAAATTTTGTAAACATTGCTTTATTCATTTTTAAACCATACACACCACAGCCATTTATTTTCTATTTTATTTTGTCCTTTGGGAAATCTGTCGAACAACAAAGAATATCTGATACAATATTTTATTTCCTTAAATAATATTATTTCTAAGTGACTTTGTATACTTGTTTGTCACTTGATTCTTTACTCATTGTTCTGATTCTTTTTCTCTTTAATACATTGAATTGTGAATATTAGCATGCATTTTTCAGTTACATGGTTTGCAAATTTCATTTCTAATCAGTAGCTTTAAATGTATATACTTGCATATATATTACATATTTGAATTTTATTTTTTTATTATTTTATCTACTTACATTTGCTTTTTTTTTTAAAGAGAGAGGGATAGTGAGAGATAGAGAAAGAAAGAAACAATTTTTATTTAGTTTTTCATATGGCTTTTGTTGCTCCGAGACTTCATTGTGTACATGGTGCTGGGGTTTGAACTTACGTACATGTGCACACAGGGCAAGCACCATAACCGCTGAGCCACCTCTCCAGCCCTACATTTGGTCTTTTTTAACATACAATTTTATTGGTATTTTTTTAAAAATCCAGTCAAATATATCCATCTTTATGTTTATGGTTCTATATTTTTGAATGCTATAATATTTTTTTCACTAAGTGATTTAATGTGAACCACAATGAAAGCTGCATATTTTATTTTTTTCATTTTTTTATTTGATGGAAACAGAGATACAATTAAAGGGGAAACATTATCAAACCAATAATAATAATAATATATATATATATATATATATATAGATAGATATAGATATATAGATATATATATACACTTAGTTATCCAGGACTAATGGCAAATCACGGATGCCCAGTTTGGGTTTCCCCTGTTGCTGTTCCCCCAGAAGAACTCCTGCGTTAAATGGGTATCTTCTGGAGGAATGACATCTGTTTCTGAGATGATTCCCCCATATTCCCAGTCTCCAGTCTCCTAGGAGTTCTTCCTACCCCTTCTCCCCTCCCCATACCCCACCCTATGCCTCTTAGTAACCTAGGGAGCCTTCCCCCTATTGTGTTGAGAAACATACAATTTGAAGTTATTGTTAAAAGCTGCATATTTTAATGTTAAACTTTCTTATAGCCATACTAAAAATTTTACCAAAATGGGAAACAAATTTTAGTGTTTTAGTCAGCTTTTTCAATGCTGTGACCCAAGCACCTGATAAGAATAATTTTAGAAGGAAAAGGCTATTTGAGACTCATGGTTTCAGAGATCTTAGTCCGTAGACAGTCAGCTACATTCCTTGGGGCACAAGGTGAATCTGAATGTCATGGTAAAAGAGTGTGGCAGAGGAAAGAGGCTCAAGGAATGGTCCTAGGAAGCAGAGAGAGAGACTCCACTCACCAGATACAAAATATATACCCCAAAGGCAGACCCCCAAAGATCTACTTTCCTTAGCCACACCCTACCAGCCTACAGTTATCAGTTAATCCCTATGATTAACTCACTGACTAAATTAAGGCTCTCACAACTAATTGTTTCACATCTGAGCCATCCTGCATTGTCTCTCAGACAGGAGTTCTGGGGGACATCTCACATTGAAACCATAACACTGTTATATTTTATTTCCATCAATAAATCTCAGATCATTTCAACATTTAATCAATGTACATTATTAACACTGTGTTTAACATCTTTTTTATTCTAAGTTTTTGAAATTGTGTTTCACACTTCCAGCAGATCTCAGTTTAGATTAACATTTTAAGTGCTTAATAACCACAAAAACTCAGGACTGAGGTTATTGGAGTCAATCTTATGTTCTGAATTCTCTGCTTTTCCCAAGTCAGTAGTAGTATTTGATAGGGGAAGTTGAAAATACGTACAGTTAGTCTACTTTTCATTCCCACTTTGGAAATGCTGATTAACTGTCTGATTGTATGTAGACTTCCCTGTTCTCTCCTCAAAAATGCTTGATTCTGATAATAGTACACTAATATCTCTTAGAATTTTTCCCCAAGTTATTAATACTCATTTATTGAAGCTTGTTCATGCTTAATCAAAGATAGTCACATCTGACTACCACATAGTAGTGTTCTGGAGAATGCATAGATTTTTTAGTTTCATGGAGAATGGAAATTGCATCTTTTCTTATCTCTCATTTTTATAATTTACATGTAAAAATGGAAAGACTGTTCAGGCTTTTCCATTTTAAAATTGAAAAGTTTCGTGGTTATTTAATATGTGACTATGCTCCTATTAATACTTTCATGGATTTGTATACACATTTTTCTCCCTTTATAATATTGGCAGAAGGCTGCCTACTATACCAATTTTTATGAGGAATCATCAATGCCTTGATAATTTTCTGTATTATATACATTTTTTACTGAAATAATTTTTATACTTTTTTTTACTCTACCTTTTCTAGGGATTTACTATACTGTTCTTTCTCAAACATCTTCAATGGGCTGTTCTGCAAATATTTTCTGTTATTTTTTTTTGTTTCAAGTAAAACCTTTTAAAATTATAAACCTCTTGTCCTTTATGTCACAATTATAATTAACATCTAAACATCAATGGCACACATACGTGAGTATTTAGTTCATGAATCTACAGCATTTAGCTAACTTGCAGCATAGTTCAGAGAGACTTTGCTGATTTTAGATTGCATTTTCTCATGCACATGTGTCACATTGACCATGTAGGTGGTTATGATGTACCTGCCTGGGCTTGTTCACACAATTGAAATTTGAATAGGTTTTGACACATCTTAGATGTCCTTGTCCTGGACTGCCAGGAGAACTGAGCTGTGGTCTCCATCCCTAATGTCTCTCATCCTCTTGAGAGAAATGGTCTAGTTTGTGAGGACCTGATTGAAGTTTTGTATCTCCTTAAAATTCATGGCTGAAATGCTAGCCCCTAATACTATGGTAATAAGAGGTGGGACAGTTAGAAGGTAACTAGGTCATGAGGGTAAAAACCCTCATGAAGGAACTAGTGCCATTATAAAAAAAAAAAAAGACATGAGACTTTGCTTCTCTCTGCTTTCTACCATGTGAGGACAAAAGGAGAAAGATAGCCATTTGCAAACCAGGAAGAAAGTCATCACCCCCACTAGAACTGATGGCACCTTGGTCTTGGACTTTCCAGACTCCAGAACTAAGATATTACTTTCTGTCTTTAATGCTCATACAAGCCTATGGTATTTTACAGAAAGCACCCCTAAACATCTATGAAATTATACAGGCTCTCTAGGTAAAGGTAGAAGACAAGAGAACAAGCAGAGCTGATCAGATGTCTTTTGTGATTGTGATTCTGTTACTTCTTACTATCTTCCTGTTAGTCAAAGCAAGTTATGATTAAGAGCACCGGACAGGGAGGTACATAGTGTTACAATTTAGAGGGCCTGGATATAGACAAGGTCAAACCTGAAGTGGTTAATGTATTTATTCTACCAAAATTAATCTTTTACTGTTTTGATGACTGTCAGTTCTCTTTTAAAATTAACAAATAAAAAAATCCTATCACTTGATATCTAGAAGCATGCTTCATATTTTACATTTATTATTTTTATTTCTCTGTGTTTTCTGAATACTAAAGGGATTCAGAACATGATATTCCAAACTATGAGACTTTGTCATACCAACTATTTTGAGCTGAAGTCACTTAAGAAATAGTGGATACAGATAGGGTTCTCTTAGCTCCTCCTCCCTACCTGAAAGTTAAGTTATTAAATTTCTAGTATGAAAGTACTTTAGCTAAGTACTGTATGTTCATGGAATAAATACATATACATGCATGTTATTGTTCATGTTTAAATGTTAATTATAACTATGACAACAAATGACAGGAAATTTATAGCTTTAAGTGTATTTAATTGAAACAGAAAAAGAATGGAAAAATGACAGGAAGAGAAGAATTTTTTTATCAATGGAGAATGGACGCTAACCTCACGAAGGTTTATACACGCAAACCTATGACATTAATGCTTCCTAGTCAGTTTCCCATGAGTTAAATCCCTTTTCTTTGATCTGTCATTTCTCCAATTTTTTTCATTCTATTTATAAAAATACATGAGTTTTCAGCCCTATGTCTTAGCTTGATTTGATTGAATAGTCCAGACAGTCCAAAGCAAGTGTTTCTTCTACTAATTCTGCATTTGGGATCTGTGAGGTTCATTATGTGCCTGACATTTATTGAACTGAGAAGCTAGTTGAAACAGTGTTGTAAATTGTCTAATTTTAACATATTATACTTAGATTATCACATACACACACACAAGAATATAGATATATATTTTCTTTGTGCTTTAAATCTCCTGTTTTTCAAAGTAGTCCTAACATATTATTTCTTTTTTTCTAACCTCTGATTTATTTTGGTTGTTATATTCAAATTTACAACCTGTGTGCTTGACTTAAAAAGCTATAAAAATGATGAATCGTTGATTAACACAAGCCACTGAGGATACTTTAAGTCAGATTTTCTCTCAACTAACTTGTACATAATTCATATGTGCAGTTTACATTCACATTGAAGAGTATGCTTCCCTAGTTCTCATAATGAATATTGTTTATATCCATTGTTTATTTGGATTTACCTACAGATAATCCATTTTTTCCTTCACTATGACATTTTTCATGCACATTTTCTTCTGTGTTTTAAAAAATATATCCTGTGGGTGTTCTCTTAATAAGTATATGAATAGTAAACTTTTCAGTAATCTCATAGAGTAATTACTTAACTTCTACTTTAGAGTGATACTTCAGGAGGATATAGTTGACAACATTGGCAGATTTTTATTTAGTCATTCTGATAATTATATTGTCTTTTGGACACATTGTTGCTATAATGATGTCTGGTGCCATTCGAATTTTTAAGTAGATAATCTCACAATTTTCTGTTGCCTTTAGGAAACATTTCTGATCATCACTCATATTATACAGTTTTATGTCTTTTTTAAAGTGTAAATTTATATTAACTGCAATGTCCAGAACTTAAGGTGAAACTTTGCCTGAACTGTTAATATGTTTACTAATTTCAAAATATTTTTAGCCATTTGCTTGTCACAAATTTCTTTCCAATCTCGCATTTCTGGTGTTCATTTTTATTTGTTTGACTTCATCATGCTTTCTGGTACGTCACAACCTTTTTTGTGTGTGTGATAATTTTTTAATAGGATTTACCTTTAGTAGAATTAAGGATATTGTTTTTTCAAATCCAGGTTCAATTTACCTTTGTGTCTCTCTAGTTACATCTAATTTAATGTTCAAGACATTCCTTAAATGATTGTTTTAATTCAGTAGTTTCTCAAATCTCCTTGGTCATACTGCCTCCATATGGTTTTGTTTCCTCATTTCATATTTGAAATGTATATATATTATATTGTATGTATACATATATGTACTTCATCTTTTTTAGGTGTTTCAATCATTTCAAGATTTTGGAAGATAATTCTTCATCAGAGTCTAAAAGTTTTTTATAGTTGAGAGAGATGGGGCAATGTAAGCAAAGACAGCACAAGAGTGACTTGTCCCACACGAGCAGTGGATGGGCCAAAGAAACCATGGAAACCTTTCTCTACTCCAGCAGGCAAAGGCACCAGCAGCCAACACAGAGACCTAAGATGCAAACAGGATGAGCCAGTTCATCTGGATTCTGAAGAATACACAATTTCAAGTCCATTTTAAGAAAGACAGTACAAATTTATAATGGTAAAACAAAGGATGTATTAAATTATAAATTTAGAAACCTGAGAAATACCACAATTAACACGAAATTCAAAGATAGCATAATATTTTTACTATGTCTTTAATAATTTTGTTTTAAAGAGAGAGGGACAGTGAGAGAGACAGAGAAAGAGAGAAACAACTTTATTTAGTTTTTCACATGGCCTTCATTGCTCCAAAACTTATTTGTGTACTTGGTGCTGGGGTTTGAACCCAGGTCCTCAGGCCTGCCAGGCAAGCGCTGAAACTACTGAGCCACTGCTCCAGCCCCTCTTTAATAGATTTTTAAAATAAACTTTCCTAATATTTTCAGTTTTGATTACTTCACGTGATGAAAAAATTTTGTAGCAGTCTCTATAGAGAGAGTAGGAATATTATTTAGTCTTTCACCTATTATGGTATACCAACCATCTTTAATTGGTATTGATCTTTACATCTTGTTATTCTTAGAATCCTGGAGGACAGTCAAAAAAGTTTTAAAGTATCTATTGTCAATTCCACTCACTTATGAGTTGCTGTGTATGTTTGCAATGTTGTTGACATGGTTACAGGTTTATACTCTGTAAATGCTAGAATTTTGATAAATTTTATTGTGTGAAATTACCATCAAAGAATTCTGAACTGTAATAATATAATTTGCATTATTAAGTATATTTCTATGAGGAGGGATTAAATTTCATTTTGACTAACCACTTAAAATTTTCAAAAGATTATTATCTATCTTATAGTTTTCAAAATTTGTTTAATTTTTATTCCCCACCTACTTTGGAGCCGAGACCCTTAACATTTTCTTATTTCATGATGCCTACTGGGCATAAATTGAATGCTGAAAAACATATCTCAAATATAAGTTTAAAATAAGGATTAATACTTAAAAAACTTCATTCTTAGACTGTCAATTTTAAGGACCAAAGTTAATTATGTAAATTAAATATTTTAAATATATTTGCCTATATACAATAGAAACAAAATGCTTACAGAAAGGATTGTATTCCTTTCTTTTTTAAAAAAAAAAAGAGTGGGAAAATCACTCACACAACAAAATAATCTTTCAGTAATGTATTACGAATTTGTAAGAGCAGGTTATAAGAAAATGGAATAAAATTTCCTTTAGGGTTTTAATTGTAAACAGAAAAATAAAATGTAAATATATGTATATATACACAGTATTGTACTTTTATTAATATATTTAAATAAAAAGGTGAATTCATTGGGTTCACCATTAAGTTTCATATTAGTGTTTTAGCTATTTTCAGACAAATATTTTTCAACAAGATACATAATCTATATAGGTTTCAGATTTCATGTAAAAAAGGAAATCATACACATTATTTCATTTAGTCATTTAAACATTAGCATCTGAATAAATTACATTATCAATCTTGAATTTTGTAGTTTTATTTTTTACATGATGCTCAGGCATAATTTTAACATATTTTATGGGCAAATAATATATCCCAATGTTGTGCATGAAATTTTTGCTGAAAGAAAAATAAATGTAAGGAAAAATGTGACTTAAAAATAAGTCAAGATTCTTAAAATTATTCGTTATTGTAATTATAAATGTTTGATATTTCTCTTTCCTTCAAATCAAAAGAGCCAAATTTTTTAGGATGCTTCCTTTTTGTAAAGTTACAATACACTGATGAATATTAGATATTATATAGGTTAAAGGTAAATGTTTGCTTGGAGGGTAGTTTCATTTGAAAAGCAAACAGAAAATATTAATGATCATTTGGATAGATTCACAATTGTATTTTCTATTTTGAAGGAGTCCAGAAAGCTACAATTCTATTGAATTTTTTAATCCACGGAGGCTGGCTTTCAACTTTGTCACTCCATAGTGAAAGCTTTCTCCAAGTTCTCAGGTTCCAATAGACATTTCAACCTGGTTTCACTTAATCTCTCCACTCTAGTAACACTATTTACCACATGTCCTTGCTGAAATGCTCAATTTCTCTTGTTTTTGATATATTGTAACTATCTCTTTATATACTGGTCACTTTCAAGTCTCATTTTTAAACATTCTCCTCCAGGTGATATTTAACTATTATAGTTTAAAGGTAAGCATCCTTTCCTTCCTTTTCTTGACTCTAGCTATAGTATTTATTCAAACCCACATCTTATTAATGTCTCTGTATCCTGTGTATTGTTCTTCTTATTTAAGACACATCTTTCAGTTCCATCCTCCTGTATTACATGGTACTATAAAAAAAATGGAATTTCAGCTGATGGAATTGATACTGAAAGTGTCTCTTTAACTCTTCTTCCACACGCATTCACTGTATAGTTTATCACTAATTCAATTAAAATTATCTACTTATGTGTGTCCACTTTTTCATTCAACTTTATCTTCTATTTAATTACCTCTATCTTGTATCTGGTCTACTTTTGGGGCCTACTACAAGTTCTTCCCATTTCTACTTGTGTAATTTCCTCTCTATTGTGTAGTTATAAAGCTTTTAAAATAGAAAACAGTGTCATCCAGTGGTTCCATCCCTAATTTTTTGAGGAGTCTCCATAGTGCTTTCCAGAGTGGTTGTACTAGTCTATAGTCCCATCAACAGTGTACAAGAGTTCATTTCTCCCTACAGCCTCTTCAGTAACTTGTTGTTTGTATTCTTGATTTTGCCATTCTAACCGAAGTGAGGTGAAATCTTAATGTAGTTGAGAGATTGTTCTGACTCTTCATTGTGTACATGGTGCTGGGGTACAAACCTGCATTCTTGTACATGCCAAGCAAGTGCCATAACCACTGAGCCACTGCTCCAGCCCCCTTTTTGATTTTCATTTTGCTAAAGATGTTGAACATGCTCTGGATTGTTGAAAATATATATTTTTGGCCTTTTGTTTTTCTTTTCTGTTGAGAAGTTTCCAGTTAGTACTTTTGCTCATTTGTTGACTTGGTTATTTGTATTTTGGTTTTAAGATTTTTTTTATTAAGTATTGAGAAGATTTTTTTTATTAAGTGTTGAGCAGTTTTACAATTATAAATGTGTATAAAGTAACAATATGCTATGCATTTGATCATAAATAATAGTTAACCCCATATTGCCCACACCCCACTCTCTTGACTCTTCAGTATTATGTCTCTAACAAATATAATTGAATATATATATGTATATGTGTGTATATATATATGTATATATATGTGTGTATGTATATGTATATATATATATATAATTGTGAACTTTACTGAATCAAATATTTAACTTCTCAGGGGGGTAAAGAGTATGCTACATTGTTGATTGTCTCCCTAGATCCCTCCCTATCTTCCCTCCCTCTCCCATCACGCTCCTGTCTCAGCCCCTGCATGTCTATGGTTCCCTTAGATTTTATGTTGCTATGTCCTTGGTAGGTCAACTGCATGAGTCTGATTACCTTTCACTCAAGCCTGAGTTTAGCTCCAGCCTCCACAAATGAGTGAAAATATTCGACCCTTGACTGTCTGGGTTTGGCTAACTTCACTCAGCATGATTTTGTCCATTGACATCCATTTACCTTCAAATGCCATGACATCATTATTTCTAATAGCTGAGTAGAACTCCATTGTGTGTGTATGTGTCTATAAATACATATATATGTATATCTGTGTGTATATATATACATATATATGTATGCATGTATATCTGTATCTATCTATATATCTCACAGCATTCATCGAGTGAAGGGCAACAGGGTTGATTCCATAATTTATCTATTGCAAATTGAACTGCTATGAACTTTGAATTTGCTGCTTCACTGTAATTTGCTGATTCTAACTCCTCTGGGAAAATACCCAGAAGAGGGATAACTGATTTGTATAGTGGGTCTATCCCTAATTTCTTTAGTAATCTCCATACTGCTTTCCAGAGGGGCTGTAGTCTGCAGTTCAAACAGTGAGCTAGTCTTCCCTGAAACCCCTCCAGCTTCTGTTACTGTTTATATTCTTCATCTTTGCCAGTCTGACTGGAGTGAGGTGAAATTTTAATGTAGTTTTCATTTACATTTCTCTGTTTAATAGTAATTTAGGACATTTTCTCATATATTTGTTGGCTTGCTCAATGTCCTCTTTTGAGAAGTTTCTATTTAGCTCTCTGACCCATTTATTATTTGGATGGTTTGTGTTTTTGATACTAAGTTTTTTGAGAACATTGATTATTTGGAATATTAGTCCCTGTTGGAGAAATAACAGGCCATGATGATCTGCTGCTTTGTAGGTTGTCTCTTGACAATTTTGACCAATTCTTTGGCTGAGCAGAAGCTTTTTAGCTTTATGGCATCCCACTTTCTGATTATTGACTTTAAGTTTTTTGCTTTAGGTGTCTTGTTGAGAAAGTCTTTGCCGACTCTCAAATGCTGGAGTACTGGTCCTATTTTTTCTTCTAGTAGTTGTATGGTAGCTGGTTTAAAATTGCTAGTCCCTGGATGCATTTGATTGGATTTTTGTTCAAGTTGAGAGATAAGGATCCAGTTTCAGTTTCCTGCAAATGCCCGTCAGTTTGTCCAGCACCATTTGTTGCATCGGCTGTCATTCCTCCATGCAGTATTTGACCCCCTTTATCAAAGATCAGATGTTTAATGATTTGTATGTTTATCTAAGAGTCTGCTATTCTATTCCATTGGTCTTCATTCCTATTTTGATACCAGTACCATGCTCTTTTTGTTACTATAGCTTTATGGTATAATTTTAGATCTGGCATTGCAAAACCACCAGTTTTGTCTTTCCTGTTTTCCAAATGATTTTGAGAATTGCTTCTTCTATATCTGTAAAGAATAATATTGGTATCTTCAAGGGGATTGCACTGAATCTATACATTGCTTTTGACAGAATGGCCATTTAAGTATATTAATTGTGCCTAACCAAGAACATGGAACATCTTTCCATCTTAAGTTCTTCTTCAATTTCTGTCTTTAATGTTCAAAATTTTCATTGTAGAGGCTTTTACTTCCCTTGTTGATAAATTCGCAAGTATTTATTCTTTTTGAGGATATTGTGAATGGGAACAATTTCCTGATTTCTTTTCCTGCCCTATTATTGTTGGCATAAAGGAAAGCTATTGATTTATGGGTGTTGATCTTGTGGCTTGCTACTTTGTCAAATCTGCTTATAAGCTGAAGCAGTTTTTTGGTGGAATTTTTTTTAATCTTCCATATACAGAATCATGTCATCAGCAAAAAGCGGTAGTTTAACTTTCTGTCTTCCTATTCTTATTCCTTCAATTTCCTTCTCTTGCTTGATGAATTCAGCTAGAGTTTCAAGGACTATATGGAATAAAACTGGTGAGGGGGGCAGCTTTGTCATATTCCCAAGTTTTGGTGAAATGCTCTCAGTTTTTCTCCATTTAGTATTGTTCTAGCTGAGGGTTTTCATATATGGCCTTTACGAAGTTAAGCTAAATTCCTCTGATTCTTATCTTCTATATGGATTTCAGTACCTGTTTTTGGGCCATTCATTATTTCAATATCATCCTGCATCAATTTGAAGATATTGTATGTGTCTATAATTTTGTCCATGTCTTTCACATTATTTAACTTAGAGTAGTATAGTTCAAAATATATTCTGATAATTCATTTGATTTCTGTAGGGTCAGTGGTGATCACACACTTTTCATTGGAGATTTTGTTGATTTGCCTTGATTCTCTGCTTTTACTGAGATTAGCTAGAGGTCTATCAATTTTACTTATTTTTTTCAAAGAACCTTCTCTTTGTTTCATCAATTCTTTTTATTGTCTTTTTTTTTGTTCTCAGTTTCATCGATCATTGATTTCAGTTCTTACCTTAATTATTTCCTGTCTTCTGCTGGGTTTGGGCTTAGATTGTTTTTCCATATGTAAGGATTTGAGATGGAGTGTATGTTGGACACACTTGAGCAGCAAAGTGACCCTTGGTAGCTGAGACAAAAGATTTATCAAGAGAGATAGCAGTATGGCTGCTCCCAGGACCAGAGAGAACAGCAACACATGGTCTGGCGCAGGAGAATTTATTAGCTCTTGAGGCTTTCTTGGGAGAGTAGGGCTTGGGCGGTTGCCTGTGGGCTCAGGTGTAGTGAGGCAAGGCTTACTGCAGCTGTGCCATGACATTGGCTACTTGCTAGGTCAGGTGTGGTGAGGTAATGTTTACCATGGGAAGACCTACTGAGGCTGCTCCACTACATTGGCTACATGCCATCTCTGGTGTGATGAGGTGGGATGTGTCTCTAAAAGATTGTGCTTTGTATTTACATCTAAATATGGCCATCATCATTGACAGTTATCTAACAGTGTAAGCTTATTTATTTGAGATCTTTCCTGCTTTTCTAATGTACGCACTCAGTGCTATAAATTTCCCCCTGTGGAATATTTCCATGCTGTCCCAAATGTTTTAATATGTTGTAACTTCATTCTCATTCTCTTCCAAGAATTTCTTCATTTTTGTTCTCATGTCTTCTTGGATCCATTCTTCATTCAAGTGGGTATTGTTCAATCTCCATGTAATATGTGTGTTTGTTATGACTTTTGCTGTTAATTGCTAGGGTCATGGTATGATGGTCTGATAGGATACATGGAATGATATCTGTTTATATATATATATATATATATATATATATATATATATATATATATATTTGCTGAGATTTCCTTTGTGAACTAGAATATGGTCTATTTTGGAGAAGTATCCACATGGTGCTGAGAAGAATGTCAGTCAATTTGGGCTGGAATATTCTATATAGATATCTGTTAAGTCCATTTGATTTATGGAATTGTTTAGGCTCGAGATCTCTTTATTTTATTTTATTTTATTTTTTTTTTGCTTTTATGATTTGTCAATTGGTGAAAAAGGAGGATTAAAGTCTCCCAGTATTATCGTGTTGATATCCACAGGTGGTTTTATGTTGTGGAATAATTTTTCCACATATTTGGGAGCATTGGAGTTTGGAGAGTATTCATTGTCAGAAGTTCTTTCTTACAGAGCTGAGGTTCTGTTTTCTACAGATGTTAGTCTATTATTAAATTCTTCCATTGTTGTTCTGATGTGATTGACAGAAGATTTTAGCTCCGTTACTTCCTTTGTCAGTATTTCTATTTCTGTAATAATAGAGTTTTTCAATTCTAAGTTTTCTCACTTAGTCCCTTCATTAATTCTTCTTTTACTTCATTGTTCCTTTTAGTAATCAAATCATCAATAATTATTTCTAGGTTTTCATCTGACTCTTGTCTGTTTGTTCTCTGGTTGATGAGTTGTGGGCTTGAGGTGAATCTTTTCTATTTTAATTCCTCATTTTGATAATCATTTAAATTTTTTAATAGAGTTTCCCTGTGGTGAAGGTAGGCAGGTCTGGAGGTACTTCTTTGCAGGTCAAAAGGTCAGATCGGACACCAGCCCTCTGATGACCACTTTCTTCCAGAAAGCTGCTTCATTCTGTAATCACATTTGCCTATACCGTATGTACCTAGGCCTCAGATCCTTGATTCGAAATCTGTTTGGGGAGCATTGCAGCGTACTGGTTTGTATAGCGTACTGCAGCTGAGGTGCTTTGGTGGATCCTAGTGTCTTATTTTTGGCCTGAATTGGGCACCTGAACACAGTGACAGGACATGGGATCTTTGGCAGTGGGTATGGACCCAATGTAGCTGGACCTGGCAGGAATTGGCTGCATCTAGGTTGCTATGTGTGGGGCAGCATGGTGGTGTGGGACTGGGTGGTTACTGTGCTGTGCCTGCAGGCCCTGGTCCTGAGGCCTAGTTCCACCAGCACAAAAGTTGCTGGGTTGGCTACAGTGGGGCTCCTTGGCAGGTGTAGCCTGGGCTGCAGGCAGAAGCTAAGGTCTCGGTTCACATGCAAAGGCCTGCTGGGGTAAGCTCTGGTGGGGTTCGTAGTTCAGTGTGGCCTGGAAGCTGTGGGTGGGACTGGTATTAAATTTTTTTTTCTTTTTAAGAGAGAGAGAGAAACAACTTTATTTAGGTTTTCATTTGGCTTTCATTGCTCTGAGACTTTGTTGCATACATGGTGCTGGGGTTTGAACTCGCATACTTGCGCATGCCAGGCAAGCACTGTAACCACTGAGCCACCGCTCTAGCCCTTGTGTTAAGATTTTTGAGTTATTTTTATATTCTGACTTCTAGTCCCCTGTCAAAGGAGCAGCTGGCCATAATTTTTCTCCCATCCTGTAGGCTTCTTTTTACTTTATTGATTGTTTAGTTATACAGAAACTTTTTAATTTGATGGCCCCCCACTTCTTGATTCTTGGTTTTATTTCTTGTGCTATGGGGGTCTTATTAAGTAAGTCATTGCCAACTCTTATATGTTGCAGAGTTGATCCTGTTATTTCTTCTAACAGTTGTTTAATTCTGAAGTTTTTCATCCATTTCAATTTGATTTTTAATGCAGAGTGAGAGAAATGGATCTAATTTCATTTTTCTGCATACGGCTATCCAGTTTTCCCAACACCATTTATTGTTTGACACAGCTAATCCACTCCTGGGTATTTTCCCAGAAGATGTAAAATTAGCATACTACAGTGACACATCTACATCAACGTTTATAGCAGCACAATTCACAATAACTACATTGTGGAATCAACTCAGATGCCCATCATTAGAGGAATGGATCAAGAAGCTGTGACACACACACACACACACACACACACACACACACACACACACAAACAATGGAATTCTACTCAGCTATTAAAAAAAATGCAATCATGGCCTTTGCTGGTAAAATGGTAAATGGATGGAAATGGAGAAAATTATGCTAAGTGAAATTAGTCAAACTCAGAAATTCAAAAGTCAAATGTTTTCTCTCAAATGTGGAAGCTAGAGTAAAGCAAATGAAAAAGTGAGAAAAGGTCAAGTTTATATAATAGATTCATCAAACATCAAACTAGGGTCAACAAATGAACTGGGGGAAGACTAGTTATATGGAGGGAATGGGAATGAAAAGGGACATTATAAGCAATGTATGGCATATTTGCACCCCAGAGACACTGAATAGTTCCCATGCAGGCATGTAAAACTGGAAAAAATCATAAAATTATATTTGTGTGTGTTTCTGTGTGTGTAATTGGGGGGGGGGGATCAGTGAAGAAAAATAGCCGGAGAGAGGGAGAAGAGGAAGGGGGCACAGTATGAGGAAGGAATGGAACCAAATTGTATTGTCATACCATGTGCACATATGACTGTGTAACAAGTCCCTCCAATGTGTAAAATATAATGCACCATTAAAAATAAAAAATAATGTCATTACCTTACTCTCCCACTTAAAATATTTTAATAATTTCATTTTGACTTCTGGGTAAAATATATAACCCTGCAGACCAATATGGACACTCATACCAAGGCTATGCTTTCATTTACAATCACTTGCTGTGATTCCCATGAAACCCCATGGATAGAATCACACTGGGCTTTTCCACTCCTTTTCCATGTGTAGTTTCATGTACTACTCCTATCACTGAAAATGCTCCCTCCCATCCACTATCTAATTTACTTTACTCATTCTTAAACTTCAGAAAAAAAATCACGCAGGCTATCCAATATGTGAAGTGCTTATCCTTGGTCTTCACAAGGCATTCTGAGTTTCCCTATTATATCATGTATCATCACTCTAATTTTACAATTAGGTGTATGATTTCTTAAATTGCTTCTATCTCACCTCTCAGAGTCTCAGCAACACAAGATCATAGTCTGTGAATGTGGTTCAGAATCCTGTGAATAAATATTATTCCAAGTTTAACATATTATAATTTCTCCATAAATAATAGTTTAACTAATGAATGCATTTAAAAAATAAATTCTGTTGCCCAAAAGGACTGCATTGCATGAATCATATTAAATTGATTAAACATAATACATTAAAATATTAAAAATTTAAGAGAAAAACATTATGCTTTAAACTCTCAAAAAAGGTACTTTGAATTCAGTTTAGGCATTGTTAAGATATAAAACTTTGCTTTTAAAATCCTTTGTTTAACTACTATTGCTATTTTACATAGGAATGCTGTGAGTTTTTTCATTTTTAACAATTGGTGACAATAGTAGCTTTCCTGTATAGCCAAAGTTAAGGTGGTAAAATTTATTTACCTCAAGATACTACAGATATCTCTGGTGCTCCTATAAAATATACTTGGATTTCTTTACTCAGAATGAGATAGAGAAAGAGAATCTTTGCTACATAAGTTGGACAATTGAACTAAAGCTAAGAGAGGTATGTTCATTTGCTTCTTAAATCTGTCTGATGAGTGTGTGTATATACAAAATTGTTGAACATTGAATTTTATTCTTAATGGTGTCATTTACATAAATAAAAAGAAGATTAAAGAATGAATAGCAAAGTATTCACCTAACATAGTTAAAGAGTAAAAACTTAAGAAAGAAACAGGGGTATTTCCAACACATACGGTAAGGGTATCATTGTCTGCATAGGAAAGAGAACTTTCTTGTGCATGCAGATCTAAGACAGTGTCATATTCATTGAATCAAACTCACATATTTGAAAAATGGTATATATGCTAGATAGAAAAAAAACTAAATTATGACAGATCTTGAATTTGCATTTTATCCTTTAGGCAATGGAAAGTCATTAAGTATTCTAACTACAAGAGTGGTATGAATAATTGGAATGATTATCATGTTAGAAAAATTATCAAAATCATTCTTGTTAAATAATTATTCTCATAACTGTTCTACACTAAAGAAAAGTCTGAAGAAGGAAAAGATCAATTAGTATGTTGATGTATTAGTTTGTTACTGCTCCTATAACAAAGTACCTCGTATTTGGTTACTAAAATAATAAAAATTTGTTTCACAGTTTGGGAGGATAGAACTCTGATATTAAGATGTTGGTATGACCCCCTCAATCTTTTGGTGGGTTGGGCTTTCCATCTATCTTCTAGTGGTTATCTTTGCATTCCTTAGCTTGAAAATGAATCTCTCAATCTCTTTCTTTGTTAGCACATAGCAATTTCCCTGTGTCTGTGTCTCCATATCCAGATTCCTTCTTTTTATTTAGATACCTATCATGTAAGAGTCAGACACACCTCACCTCAAAAAGCACATATTACCTTAATAATTATCTGCAATGACTCCATTTACAAATAAGATTATATTCTTTGGTAGTGAATTCTAGGACTTTAAGTAGGAATTTTCACGGAAAAACTATTCAAACCGCAGAAGACATAAACCAATAAGATCCTGCAAGAACTAGGTAAGGGAGAGAGGAAACTACAAGGAAAAAAGGACATTCATTTACATTAGATTGTAGAGACTCGATATTCCCTTTAGACATTAGGATATTTAGACATTAGGATAATATCAAGAAGTCCAATGATATTTCTGTCCAAATACTCCATCTTTCATGAATCCGTTCATTTTACTAAAATGTAGAGCAAAATATATTTTAAAGATAACCATACTGAAATTTATTTTCCACCTGTGGTTTTATTTTGATTTCAGTAAATTTTTATTTATGATTTATCAATATCATCTTAGCTAAAGTTAAACCCACTGACTAGACTTAACAGTCGTAGTGGTCAATTATGATTTGATATTTTTATCTACATTTTTATTTTGAGTTGCATACTTATACTTTAAACTGTTTCCTACACATTTCTACTTGATAATCTAAAATAATCTGTGATTTATATCTGAAACTGAGTTTAATATTCTCCTTCACAAAAACTAATCTTTCTTAATCATTTTTATTCCAGAAAATGTGACTATAATCAATTCTTTTAGGGATGTATTCTTTTAGATATATTCTTTGATATAGTAAATTTATTCTAGTTTCTAGTGATAAAATAATTTAAAAAGTAATATTAGTTCCTTTGAAAAACATCACTATTTGTCCAGCAAGGTGACACTTGCCTATAATTCCAGCAACTCAGGAGGTTGAGGCAGCAGGATTGCAACTTTAAGGCCAGTGTCAGTAAGTTAGAGAGGCCTTCAGCAACTTAGCAAGACTCCATCTCAAAATAAAAAATAAATAAATAGGGCAAGGATTGTAAGTCAGTAGTATAACAACCCTGGGTCCAATCCCCAAGAGCATAAAAAAAAGTCAAGGTCAAGGAATGGGAAATAGGACTTACCGGGAAAAATTAAAAAAATATGTAAACAAGATAAATACAGATCATGCAATGAAGAAAATGGACAGGATAATGTGAAAATATGGTACTGTTAAACCATATTTAAAGAGGCTTCAGAAGAAATGAAATGTGAGTGAAAGAAATAGAATTTTGGACATAAGAACCATTAAAAGCAAATCCATGGGGATAAGAATGAGTTTGTAACTTTTAATTAAAGAAAAATGAACAAAGTGTTTAGAAAACAGTGAAAGAATAAAGCAGTGTAAGATAGTTTTTTTTAAGATCAGCAGGGAACAGGTCATGTTAGGCTTGTGTACCATGATGAGTTAGAAGATTATCTAAAGAATAGTAGACGAGGGTTAGGGACCAAATGGTGTTAAAGAGCAATACTAAAGGCAGAGGGGATTTTGTGAGTTTCTGTGTTTTTGAGATGAAAATAGTGTGCAATAATTGATTGCAGTTATGGTTTTACAATTCTGAATATACATAATATCATTTAATGTATATTTTTTTTTAAAGAGAGAGGGACAGTGAGAAAGAGAGAAAGAAAGAATCAATTTTATTCAGTTTCCCATGCGGTCTTCATTACTTTGACACTTTATTGTGCACATGATGGTGGGGTTCACATCCCCATCTTTGTGCATACCAGGCACGCGCCATAACCTCCAATCCACTCACTGCTCCAGCCCCTTAACTGTATACTTTTTTTAAAGATTATATATATTTATTATCATACAATAACTCAACTCCTTAATAAAAATAATAAAAAGCTCTCTTCCTCTATACATGGATAATGGTTGAATTATTTGATATACAAATTACATTCCAATTAAGGTGCTGAAATGTAAAAAAAAAAATATTTGTAGGAAGTGATTTGAGAGTTTAAGAAGTAGTGTATAGATATCAGGCCTCTTCATATTGGAGGATGATTCTCTCTGCCTTCTGGAGTGTGTTTGCTAGGTGTGCAGTTGTGAATTCTCGAGGACAGATTAGTAGACTTCTGCAATAGACCAGGGAAGAGAAAAATGTGATGAATCAAAACAGAAGTCACTGTGGATGTGGATGCTAGTGTATATTTTAGAGGTGGAACTGGCAAAGTGATGATTTGATTTTGGCTACTCAAAGAAAGGGACAAATCTCAAAATAATCCGTTAGTTTGGCTTGAGCATCTGATAGTATTTCAAAATTTGGTAGAATGTTAGGGGCCTTTTGAAGGAAGGATGGCATAAAATGGTTAAGATGTATGAAACATCAAAATAAAGATTCAAAACAGCTTGTTTGGAAGCTTAGGAGAGAAGCCATTTTGGAGATACCGATGAGTTATCATCAGAAAATACTGTGCAGTGAACACCAAGGGTTCTTCTTGATTCTCCTCTGTGGGAAGATTTGTTGATCCAGCTGCTGGCAGTGCTTTTACGGTCAGTCTCCAGGGGAAACTCTCTGCAGGCACTGATTCTGCCTAAGAAAGCTCTTGCTTCCAAAAGCATACATTCCCAGAGCAGCAGACTGCAGGGAAGCTGCAAAAACTTGACTTCTGTGGGATGCTCTGGCTCTCTGCTCTCCAGTGTTTCCTGCGTGGTTGGCAAAGGATTTTTCAATCTGCACTGCAGCCTGTTTTTTCTTTTGCCCAGTTCTGTTTGGTCTCCTCTGATCCACAAATGTTGATCCTTAGTTACTATCTGGCCTAACAGATTCCATCTCTACCTGTTTCAGAAATAACAACTTTGACAATATAATGTTTGACAAGGATTTATATGTAATGAGTCATATATAGAGGGAAAAAAATAGAGATTAAGAGTAATGAGAAAAAAATAAGGAGAAGGAGAAAGGTAAGAGATAAGGAGGCGAGACAGAAAAGAGAAAAGGAAGGAGAAGGAAAGGAAGGAAAGAGAAGAAAAAGGAAATCAGAATAAAATCCTAATCCAGGAATAAAAAACTAAAATTTTAGGAGAAAAGATAAAGCATCCAGCATTCATATCACTGAAACTCAGGTCGGTCACTAAATCAATTGCTCACTAAGGCAGTTACTCAGGACAGCAATCTGAAATATATTCTTGATACTTTTATCTTTTTTCAACTGTTTATTAATTTAAGCATGTGTATGTGTGTGTTTGTGTATTTGTGTGTGTGTGTGTGTGTGTGTGTGTAGTGTAGTGTTTGTTTTTACAGTGGTAGGGTTGGAATGCTGCACCTCGAACATGCCAGGCAAGTATTCTACCACTGAGCCTCAATTTTTATTTTTTAAGATGCATTTAATCTCACAAGTTCTACCTATTTTTATTGTGTTATCTCTTTTCCAAGTTTCCATCTTCTCCACCTGGACTATGCAGTAACTTGGTAACCTCTCTCCATGCACCCACAGGTGTCTCCACAAACAAGAAATCTCCAGAAGCAAGAGGTTATTTTATTTTTCATGTCTTTGTTTTTTAGCTAAGTTTTAGTTTCACAATAAATTTAAGAGTAAGGTAAAAGTAATTCCCCTATACTTCTTGCCTCCCCCATGCCTTCATCTCTCAATATCAGCATCTCCCACCAGAGTGGGACATTTATTACAATGGATGAAATTACAATGACACATCGCCATGACCCAAAGTTCATAATACATATTAGCACTCACTCTTGGTATTTAATATTTATAGATTTTCACAAATTCATAATGGGATGTGTCTTTCATTATAGTATCATACACAATATTTGTCTGCTTTAAATATCTTCCATGCTCCACCTATTCTTCCCTTTTACTTCCTCTCCTGTAATCCCTGCCAGTGAATATTTTTATTTTCTCCATAGCTTTGCCTTTTCCAGAATGTCATAAAGTTGGAATCATATGTTACTTAGTCTTTTCAGAGTTTCTTCTTTTATTTCATAACATGCACTTAAAATTCCCCCATGTCTTTTCATGGATTGGTAGCTCAGTTTTTAAATGTAGAATAATATGCTATTGAGTAAATGTGCTGCAATTTATTTATTCATTCATGTATTGAAGCAAATCTTGTCTACTTCCAAGTTTTGACAACCATGAATATAGCTGCTATAAACATCCATGTGCAAGTTTTTGTGTGCACATAAGTTTTCAACTCCTTTGGATAAATACCAAGGGGTGTCATTGATTGATCATATGGTAAAAATATGCTTAACTTTGTAAGAAACTACCAAATTGTCTCCCTAAGTGGCTGTAACATTTTGCATATCCTCTAGCATAAATGAAATTTCTGAGTGCTCCACATTCTTGCCCTGATTTTATATTGGAAGCATTCTGAATTTTGGCCATCCCTCGAAGTATATAGTGGTATTTCATTGTTGTTTTAATTTGCATTTCCTTGCTAAGAAATGATGTGAAATATATTTTCATATGCTTATTTGTCATCTGTGTATCTTCTCTGATGAAGTATCATTCAGGTCTTTGGATCTGTTTCTTAATTTTTTAATTTTTATTTTTAATTAGAATATAGTATTTGTGCATATCTATGGGGTAAAATACAATAATTTATTAATATGCATAGAATGTATAATTAAATAATCATGGTGATTAGCATTTTGCTGTCCTGAAACACTGATCATCTCTGTGTATTGGAAAAGTTTGTACTCTTCTAGTTATTTTCAAATACCTGATAAATTTTTGTAGATTAGTTAGTCAACTGAATTGCATAGAGTACACTAGAGCTAATTTCTCGCAACTATATTTTTCTATCCATTATCTCCTTTTCTTCTCATTCCTTGAAAATTTCTAGCCTATTGTCACTACTATTCTATTCTCTTCAATGTTAACAAATTTTTGAGTTTCCATAAATGAGTGAGATCCTTTCTGTTTTGGTCCTTTTGATTAACATGATACCTTCCAGTTTCATTATTATTTCTACCACTGATGGGATTTCATTCTTTCTAAGATGAATAATATTCTGGTTTACACCTATGCCAAATTTTATTTATTCACTCATCCTTTGATGAATTCCTTGGTTGACTTTATATGCGGGCTATTCCAAATAGCGCTTCAATAAACACGGGAGTACAGGGATAGGTATCACCTTGACATAATGATCTCATTTTCTTTGGATATAAATCCAGAGTGGCATAGTCATATCATATGGTAGTTCATTTTCAGTTTGGGGCAGGAACCTCCATATTCATTCCTATAGTGGCTACACTAATTTACATTCCAATAGTATTCTTTTGCTTTGCATCCTTACCAGCATTTCTTGTGGTTTTCGATAATACCCATTCTTCCTGGCATGAGGTAATATCTCCTTATGACTTTGATTACATGTCCATGATGACAAGTAGCATTGAACATTTTTTGATATATATGTTGGCCATTTCCATGTCTTCTCTTAAGAAAAGCCTACTAAGATAATTCACTCATTTTTATTAGATTTTTATTGTTTTGCTGTCAAAGTTTTTAATTGCTTACATATTCTTTAATAAATACTCTATCAAATTAATGTCTGAAAATATTTTCTACCCTTCTAAGGTTGCCTCTTCACTTAGTTGATTATTTCTCTCACTGTGGAGAAGCTTCTTAGTCTGTTTTCACATTTGTTTCTATAATTTTGAAATCGTATGCAATGTCTTTGCCTACACTGATGTCTTTAGGTATAATTCTATGTTTTCTCATAATAATGTCATAGTTCCAGACTGACATTTAGGTCCTCGAGCCATTTGAAGTAGATTTGTGTTTATTGTGAGAGGAGGGGGACAAGCTTCATCTGTTACACACAGATATCCAGTTTTCTCAGCATCATTTACTGAAGAGAGTTTCCTCTCTCCGATACACGTTCTTGACAACTTTGTTGAAAATCAATTGGCTGTAAGTGACTGGGTTAATTTCTGTATTCCGTATGCTGCGCTATTGGTCTATGTTGCATGTAAAAACTGTACTTTTTTTTGACAGCAATAGGTTTACAGAATGTTTTGATGTCAGTTATTGTGATTTTTCCAAATTTGTAGCTTTTTTCAGGCTTCCTTTGTCTATTCATGCTTTTTTGTGTTTCCAAATGAATTTTAGGATTGTTTCCCCTATTGTGTGGGTATCAAATGTAATCTTTAGATTGTATTGGATAATATGGACAAATTGGCAATAACAATTCTTCTGCTCTATGAATATTGATATCTTTCTATTCTTTGTGCATTCTTCAATTTCTTTCATCCATGTTTTACAATATTCATGGTAGAGAACAGAGAACTTTTATTTCCTTAATTTTTCTAGACATTCTATTCATTTTATAGCTACTATAAATAGTATTGCTCCATTGATTAATTTCTCAACAAATTCATTATCGATATATAAAATGCTACAATTATTTGTATGCTGATTCTTTGCAAAATCAGTTATTTTGCAAAGGGATAGTTTTACATCTTCCTTTCTTTGGTCTATGTTTAAATTAGGTTGTTTTCTTATTGCTGAGTTGTAAGTGTTCCTTGTACATTCTGAAGAGGAATGTTTTATGGGATGTGACTTTTATAAACATTTTCACCTAGTCTATAACATGTCTTCTTATTGTCCTGGCATTGTCAGAGAAGAAATTTTTAATTTTAATAAAGCTGAGTTTGCAAATTATTTCATTCATCTTATCTTTTTTGGGTTTTTTTTTGTTGTTGTTGTTCTTGTTGTTTTGGGGGCTTTTTTTTTTTAAGAGAGAGAGGGAGATAGAGAGAGAGAATCAATCCTATTTAGTCCCTCATGGACTTTCGTTACGTGGAGCTGGGGTTTGAACCCTTGTACTCGCATATGCAAGGCAAGTGCCCTAACTGCTGAGCCACCACTCCAACCCCTATCTTTGGTGTTTTATCTAGAAGTTCAGTACCACAACCAGGGTAATCTAGATTTTCTACTATGTGAACTCCCAAGGGTTCCATGATTTTGTGTTT
Source organism: Aplodontia rufa (assembly GCA_004027875.1). Classification (NCBI taxonomy): domain Eukaryota; kingdom Metazoa; phylum Chordata; class Mammalia; order Rodentia; family Aplodontiidae; genus Aplodontia; species Aplodontia rufa. The sequence goes on from PVKS010002208.1 coordinate 80,664, forward strand.
TATATTTAAGTGTGTAATCTATTTTTAGCTAATTGTCTATAAACTTGTAAAGTTGCTGGCTAGATTCACTTTATTTTGTATATGTATGCCCAATTATTTCTGCACCCTTTATTGAACAGGGTAACTGCTCATTTTACTATCTTTCCTCCTTTGTCAAAGATAAGTGGGGCTGGAGTGGTGGCTCAGGGATTATGGTGCTTCCCTGGCATGCATGAGGACCCAGGTTCAAATCCCAGCACCATGTACACAACAAAGTCTCACAGCAATGAAAACCACATGAAAAACTAAATAAAACTGATTCTCTCTCTTTCTCTCATTGTGCCTCTCTCTTTAAAAAAAAAAAATAATTGACACTCTATTTCTGTGATCTCTACTGTGCTCCGTTGACCTGTTTATATATTTTTTCACCAATACCACACTGTCTAAATTACTGTAGATTTTTAATAAATCATGAATCTGTGTATCTCTAACCTTACAGTTTTGTTCTTCTCTTCAAAAAGAATTGGCATCTTGAAAAAGATTGTCTTCCCATCCATGAAAATGGAATATCTTTCCATGAATTTGGCTCTTTAATTTCATTCACTTGAGTTCTGTAGATTTTTTTCTCATTTTGATTTCATATATTTTGTTAGATTGATACTTAAATATCTCAATATTGGAATGGTATTATAAACTGCAATGTGTTTTTAACTTCAAATTCAACTTATTTATTTCTGGATTATAGCAAAGTGTTTGACTTCTGTATGTTAACCTGTTTCCTGAAACTTCACTATTATTTCCTATTAGTCCCAGAAATCATTTTATTTATCTGAAATCCTTTCAGATTTTTATGTAGGTGAACACATCATCTTTAAACAAAGGTAGTTTTTGTTCTTTCTTGCTGTCCAGAGTGGACAGAGACATAGTCTAGTACACAGAGCAAGCTTCCAAAACGCAAGTTATACAGTGAAGCAACTTGGCCTGAGCCATAACTCCTGCGCTGTACCAAGAATAACTCGCAGAAGATTAGCAGCTGTGAGACCTACCCAAAAGTTCATAAAATGGAAAAAACTTCAAATGGGCGTTCCCTTATCGTGGTAACCAAGTGCCATCTACCCAAAAGTTCATACGAATAAAAAAAAAACCACAAACGGGCTTTCCCTTCTCTGGGTAACCAGGAGAGACCCTACCCAACAATGGGAAAATCCACAAGTGGGCCTTAACCTCAGAAAAAGAGGATAAAAACCAAGGCCTGCATCCAAGAAATCGGGAGACATACCCCATAATGGAAGCGTATTGACATTGGTATTTACGCCCATTTCATGCCTCCTCTCCATCCCTTGCAACCTGCTTAACCTGCCATCAAACCCAGCAACTCTGCTCCAGAGTCTGAAGCAGTTTGCCCTGCTGAACTCAGCAACCGCGACTCCATCTGTCTGGAGAGCTCCTGATCTGGGCTCCCTGGTGAGTGCCTGCACGCCTTCCGGATTCTTCAGCTCCCTACAATTTGACCTCCGCCCCTGGAGAGTGCCTGGCCTGACCTGCCTGAGGACTCTGTGACTCTGCGTGCATCCTAGTGGTAACCAAGGACATCACACCAATGCTAGTGAGAGGACTATGAACTTATTCTTCCTTACCTATTGCCTTAAGCTTATTGCATTAAGAATAGTCTATAAGTGGTGTATAATTATTAGATTATATTATGTGTGCTGTGACTAAGTAAGATAAGAATATAGGATAATGTGATTTGTAGTGTGACATCCCTTGAGAATTGTGATATTAATGCCTTTGAGTACTGTATTAAATAAATAATATTAAAACGGAACTTGTCTCATTGCATCTGTCACTGAACGTGCAATCTCTCAGAGAGAGTGGTCACGTGCAGGCGTAGATATCAGCGCCGCCACTCGGCCTCACTCCCGACACTTGCCAACCTTTGCTCCTTTCATTCCTTTCCTCCTCTTACTCTATTAACTAGCACCTCCATATGATGAAGAAAATGAATGATGAGGGAGTGATCCTTGCTTTGCAACTGATCTAACTGGGGAAGCTTCTAGTCTGTTAATTTTATTGTTGTTGTGTTGTTGTTTGTTTGATATTTCTTTATCAAGCTGAAGAAATTTTCTACTATTCCTGGTTGAGAATTTTTTTTTAATCCTAAACTGGAGTTGGAAGTTTTTAAATGCTTTTTCTGAATTCATGTATATAATCACATTTTTTTTATTTTTAGTTTGTGATGGGA
>PVKS010002208.1:82984-122597 GCA_004027875.1 Aplodontia rufa
TTGTTTTTTTTTTTTTTTTTTTTTTTTTTTTTTTTTTTTTTTTTTTTTTTTTTTTTTTTTTTTACTTTTCTTTTCTTATCCATCCCCATGATAGATGTTAGGGTGGAGGGTGGAGTTTTCTCTTCCTGTAAGATGTTTTCTGGTTTTGGTTTCACAAGAAAAGTTAGAAAATACTCCCTATTCTTCTGTCATCCAAAAGAGATTATAGAGAGTTGATGTTTTCTCTTCCATCAATATTTAGTAAAATTCACCAGTGAACTTATTTGGGTCTTATTATTTCTGTTTTTGAGATCATTAATAATTAAATCAAGGGCGAGAAAATTTGAACAGTGGTAGAGCTCTTACCTGGCAAGAGTGAGGAAATGGGTTCAATTCCCAGCATCACATACACAGCTAAGTGGAGGAAAACAAAAACCAGATGAAATTATTAAAAAAAGCTAACTCTCTCTTTAAAAAGTATTAATCAAGTTCTTTACTAGATATAGACCTTTAAATATATTAACATATTTTTGTATTGTATGAGTTTTGATAAATTGTGTCTTTCAAAGAATTGACTCATTTCATTTAAACAAAACTATTTTCAGGAATCTTTGAATAATTTTATCTGTTATCTGCTATTTAGAAGTATACTGTTTACTCTTCTTGTATTTTAGGGTTTTACGGATATATTTCAATATAAATTTCTACATAAAGTCTATGGTAGTCTAAGGAAATTCATTATATGGTTTTATTTTTAAATTTGTTTAAGATGTGTTTGGGTGTCAATGTTCAGAATTTTGGTAAACTTTCCATGTGACGTTGAGAAAAAATATGTATGTGATTGTTATTTGATGAAGTGGTCTACGTATAGAAATTATACCTAGTTGATTATTTTTGGAGTTCAATTTGGTCCTTCCTTCTGCATCTATTTCTGATAAAGTTGATATCTCCAAATGTAACCATGGAGTCTTGTACTTCCAGTAGTTGTATCAATCTTTGTCTCATATACTTTGGCATGTTATTGTTAGGCATATATGTATAAGAACTGTATACATTTCTCTCAAGATTTGACACCTTTAACATTGAATAATGTGCTTTATTATCCCTAAAATTATCATTATTTAAAGATTTGCTCTGTCTGAAATCTGAATAGCTATTTCTTCCCTCTTATGATTAATGTTAATATGGTATATTTTTCTCCACTCATTTACCTTTAATGTGTAGGCATCCTTATAGTTAGAATTGGTTTCTTGTAGACACCACAAATTAGAGCTTGTGCATTGATACGCTCATACAATTTCTGTATCTTAATGGCTGTGTACTTAGAACACTAATGTTCAAAATGTATTAATACCACATTTTTAAGAAGGAAGGTGCCTACAATGATGTGATTGAGTGTTGATCCTATTTTCTCTTCTAATAATTGTATAGTTGCTGGTTTAATTAATTAACTAATTTAATTAATGCTGGTTTAATTCTTAATTCTTTGAATGGTCTCAATTTGATTTTTGTTCAGGGTGAGAGATAAGGATCTAATTTCAGTTTTCTGTAAATGACTGTTCAATTCATCTAGCATCATTTTTTTTTTAAAGAGAGGACAGTGAGAGAGAGACAGATAGAATCAATTTTTATTAAGTTTTTCACATGGCTTTCATTGCTCTGACACTTAGTTGTGTACGTAGTGCTAGGGTTTGAACCCGTGTACTTGTGCATGCTGGGCAAGGACCATAACCCTGAGCCATTGCTCCAGCCCCCCAGCATCATTTTCTGAATGGCCTTACTTTCCTCCATGCTATATTTTGTCCCCTTTGTGAAATATCAGAGGATTAAAGACTTGTGGGTTTGTCTCAGTGTTTTCTGTTCTATTCCATTGGTCTTCATCTGTTTTGATAACCATACCTTGCTGTTTTTGTTATCACAATCCTATAGTATAATTTCAGTCTGATATGGTGATGCCTCAAGCTTCAGTTTGTTTATTTATTTATTTAGTTAGTTAGTTAGTTAGTTACTAATGCTTTCACTATTTTATGTTTCTTGTTGTTCCAAATGAATTTGAGAATTATTTTTTCTATAGCCATGAAGAATGTCATTGATATCTTGAGAGGAATTGCATTGAATATCTACTGAGATTTTGGAAGAATGGCAATTTTAATTATATTGATTCTGTCTAACCAAGAACATGAAATATTCTTCAATATTTAGGTCTTCTTCAATTTCATTCTTCAATGTTTGATAGTTTTCATTGTAGAGGTCTTTTTTTTTCTGTGTTAGATTAATGCCCAAGTATTTTATTCTTCTTGAAGTTATTGTGAATGGAATGGATTTCCTGATTTCTTCTGCAGTTGTATTTCTGTTGGAGTATAGGAAAGCTATTGATTTATGGTTGTTGATCTTGTAGCCTGCCACTTTGCTAAATTTGTTTATAAACTCTGGAAGTCTTCTGGTAGAGTTTTTTGGGTGTTCTAGTTACAGGATCATGTCATCAGCAAATAGAGTTAGTTTAACTTCCTCTTTTCCTATTTGAATTCCTTTGATTTCCTTCTCTTGTCTGATATCTCTGGCTAGGGTTTTGATGACTATATTGAATTAAGAGGAGAATTAAAGCTAAGAATTAATGAATGGGATGCTATTAAACTGAAAAGCTTCTGCACAGATAAAACATTAGTCAATAGTCTTGAAAGAGAACCTATGCAATGGGAGAAAAACATTGTCTGCCATACCTCTGACATGGGACTAATATCCTGAATATATAAATATCTCAAAAAATTTAACACCAAAATCACAAATAATCCAATCAATAAATGGGCTAAGGAACTGAACAGGAACTTCTCAACAGAGGAAGTTCAAAAATGCAATATATATATACATATACACATATATATATAAATGCACACACATATATACATATATATATACACATACACATATATATGAGAAAATATTCTACATCAGTAGCAATCAGAGAAATGCAAATCAAAACTGCACTGGGATTCCACCTTACTCTAATCAGAATGGCAAAAATGAAGAATATAAACAATAACAGATGCTGGGGGGATTGTGGGGAGAGAGGAACACTAACACACTGTTGGTGGGACTGCAATGTTGTACAGCCACTCTGAAAAGCAGTGTGGAGACTCCTCAAGAAATTAGGGTGGAACCACCATATGACCCAGCTATCCCACTTTTGGGTATTTTCCCAGAAAATGTAGAGTCGGTACACTATAGATACATAGTTACATCAGTGTTTATAGCAACTCAATTAATAATAGATAAACTATGGAATCAACCCATATTCCCCTTATTGAATGAATGGTTCCAAAAACTGTGACAAACACACACACACACACACACACACACACAAAATTGAGTTTTATTCTACTATTAGAAAGAATGATATCATGGCTTTTGTACCTAAATGGGTGGAAATGGAAAAAAATCATGCTGAGTGAAACATCCCAAACACACAGAGTTAAGGGCCAAATGTCTTCTCTCATATATGGAAGCTAGAATAAAACCTAAGGCAGGATGAAAACTAGCTAAATTTAATTAATAAATCCACCACCCACCCACCAATGTTGAAGTATCACATAAACTGGGGGAACCATAGCTATGAAGGTGTGGGGGAGGAGTGAGGAAGTAAAGGGAGGAAAATAGGGGATTATCAACATAGATAGGTACACTCAACTCCCATGAGAAGCCAATCTATACTCAAGCAATCATATAAAACCAGAAATTTCAATAATTAATAAACAGATATAGGCTCATTTCTGTCTATAACTTTGGAAAATTAGAGGGGAGACATGAGATAGAGGAACAGGTAAAGGGGGGAAATCCTGGACATGGATATGCCTTAACTAACTTTGTCAACACCTACATATGCATGAATATGTAGCAATGATTCCCTCCAATATGTAAGACTAAGTTGAACCAATAAAAAACACACATTTTTACTGTTTTCTGTTTACAGCACTTGATACTTATTTCCATTTTCTGTCTTCCCCTTTTACTTGCTTTTTGATTTTAACTGAAAATTTAATATTCCATATTCCATTTTCTTTCTTTTTATTATATCAGTTATATCTTTTGTATTTCAGCTTTTACTCTAGAGTTTGCAATATTCATTTATGATTAATATAAACCCACTTTCAAAGGAAGCTATGCCATTTCAAGGTTAATGTGAGTACTTTATAGGAATAAAATAATGCTAATTGTTTCCTTCTATTATAGTTACTCTCATTCGTTTCACTTATACATTCAAACGTATGATATATGTTGAGAGCACACCTAATCAAATACTTTGTTGTTATTGTTTTGAATAAACTTTTACTAGTTAAATAAAATTACTTTAAAATAAGAAAATTTAAATTTTTAAAGTGGTTTTTTTTTAATCTTTACTTATTCTCCCCTCAATGGTCTTCCTTTCTTAATTTAAGTATGGATATTTGATCTATATTATTTTCCTTCTCCATAAAGAACTTTAAACATTTCTTGCATTGCAGGTCTACAAATTCCTTCAAGTTTTGTTTCTTTGAGAAAGTCTTAATCTCTCCTTCACTTTTGCAGAGTACTTTCACAAGATATAAAAATTCTATAGTATAATGGTTAGGTATCAGTCTTCCAGGAAGCTTCTGGAACCCGACAGTGAACTTCCAAATGCTTTTTAGTTTATTCTTTCCTTCTTGGCAGTGCTAGGTAGCTAAAGTAGGTTGGAGTTGCCTATTTTTCTTATTTCTTATTAAACTAGAGTGAGCTAGAGTTAGGTATTTCATCTAGGACACATAGGTTCTGGTAACAATATAGCAAGTTAAGCCATGGTTAAAAAGTTTCTCTTGAGGGCAGAACAGTTATTAATGCAGAGCTCTGGAAGATTTCAGAATGGTTCTTTATTTTCAATTTGTGTACAGGAACCATGGAGAAGTAAAATTTATGGAAGTTGGGGGCAGCCTATATGGAAGTTTCCCTTTAACTTTCCCCTCTCACGCTTGTCCACAGCACATCTCAAGCAATTCATCCAATAGCGTTCATGTTTTCCTACCCAGGCTCTGCTTTCCATGCTTAACTTCCTGTTCTGGTAAGCCATAGCTCCCTGCACTTCTCTATTTCTCCAGCCTTGGGGGAGATATTTTGCTGTGTGTCTTTACTTCTCTTTTAAAACCAAAAAGCATTGCTCTGTCAATCTGCTTAGCTTTTTACTTGTTGTTATACAGTGGTGACTTTCAGACTCTTTACATGCGGAACCAAAAACTATACCTCAGCAGGAAGCTTTAATTGCTTGAATCTCACCTTTTAACAACCTGAACCTTTCGATAACGTCCTGCAAGCTTACATCAAAACTTCTTAATATGGCCATCTTTACTCTGTGTGATGTCACTAGTCCATCATTTTAGCATAATGTTAATTACTTTCTATGTATCACAGAGGTCTCTGGTTTCTGTGGACACTTTCCTGGACCTAAATGACTTGTAGAGTTTCCTGAGGCAGAAGCAATGCACCAATGAGATCAGTAATACTTTTCCAATTGTCTCTGGTTATTTGGGGACAAATTCAACTTTAAAACATTGCTGTAGCAATCTGGTTCTAACTAGTCTATATCTTTTAAATATGGACTTCAGATGTCTTCCTCAAGAACATCTTTCCTATTTAATTAAAGGTATTATATTAAATGCATCCATTTTACACTACATTTTTCTCCTTATGGAATTTGTCCCAAGCATAAATTAACATGGCTTAAGTGTTTTACTCAGGAGGCTCTAAGCTTCATGAAAAGAGGGGCTTTGTGTAATCCTAGAATCCTTAAGAGAGTGCTATGGAAATATTGGATGCTTCTTAAATATCCGTTTAATGATTGAATAAAAGAATGATTTTCACACCCCGGCTGTACTGAAAGCAACTGAGTCATTTTGACACAATTTGCTAACAGATGGTGAAGAACAAGCACATTCTGTGCTTTCTTCTCTTCTGTTGTCCTTTACCTTTACAGGAAATATTTTAATTATTTAAAATTTTATGATACGATTAATTCTTAAGCTTATACCTATAATATTTCCTTTTGATTAATCAAATCAAGAATATTAGTTATGTATCATGATAAACTTTAAAGTAGTGATAAAATATCCAACAATAAGTTAAGATTTGGAGAGAAACTTTTCTTACATGAGATATATGAGTTAAAAAATAAAACAAACCTTTTACTTATAACTGAATGTACAGGGACATCTTCCAAAACATAACTCTATTATTATTTTAAAATTAAAAAGTTATTAGATGTTTTCAGGATGCTACATAAAATTAAAATGTAGTGTTCATGGAATACAGTCAATCACTTCTAACACATCCACATTAGCTACTAAATTCTCAGTCTGGAGTGTTTCCTGGGAATAAAGGTTTATCTGTCAAATTTCCAGCAAAATAGATTTTATTTGATAATGTGTTTTTAAAATGACCCAATGTTACTGAATAATTTAATTAAGAAATTACATATAGCCATTTTTCACATTTCTCTTGTTATGCTGAGAGCAGAGAAAACAAACAGATAATTACAGATTTATCTTTATTCATTACTAAATTGATCCCCAAAGATATTCATGTATATAACTGGTTGATTTACATGGTTAACATAGTTTCAGCTTACTGAGGACAGTTGCAAAAGTATTACTGATTAAATTGGAGTGTTGCCTCTGCCTCAGGAAACAATATGTGAGTACTTTCCAATGTTCTCTATTTTTGAGAGGCTTTCCAAAAGATGAGTAACTGTGAGAACATGAAACCTCAGTCATCATCAGAGTTAAATGTTTTTTTTTTCCTGACATATATTTCTTGATTGCATCATTAAATTCTTGGTTTTTGAATCTGAACCAAATGGCATCAGATACTGCATTCATTGGTCATATCATTTCCCTATCATATGTGCACTCATATTCAATTAAGAATTATTTGGTTATGAAATATTTTCTTACTGTTTGAGGAAGCTTTCAAAGTTTTACTTCTTAGTAGATGGTATAAAAGCAACGAGAACTTAAATGTTTAGAACAGGGGCTAACACAGAATAGTACTAACTGTGATTTCTGAGATGGTTTAAACTCACACTGAATATTAACCTTTTCATTTGAATTTTCATGAACTACTGAATTTTTCTTTAACAAATGTTAGCATGATGTGCTTCATACATATCAGAAATCTCCCAAGTGTTCAATTGAGAAATGAGACACTAATTTAGAAAGGTTCTTGAAGAGACTGGAAGTCAGAGGTGAATGTCAGGAAACATTGGTTATAACATTTCTCTCTCAGTGGAAGCAGCTATGACTTCTTTGGCAGAGAAAATGATGAATTATTACACATTTTTCTCTTTTTACTTTGGATAAATATTGTCATGTCTGGGTAGCATGAAATATTCTGTCTGTTCTGATAAATAAATTATACTCAGCATCTACCCCATTTTTTATTGTCCAAATGTATCCAAACTTCTGAGAATGATATATAGGTATATTCTATTTTATGTAATAAAAATGTTGAGTCTTTGGGAAAAGAAAGGTAATCTACCTTCACAGAATATTAAGATTTTCTTTCCAAAATAGTTCTTTTTCCCTCATGATCATGCTATAACTTTATTTTCTTGACACCTTGAAAATAGTAAAATATATCTTAAGACAATACTAAAAATGAGGAGGAATAAATGTGATAATAATTTTAAAATTATAAGCCAAATTTATTGTACGATGTGCTTTGCAAGTGTGATTTCAAAAAATGGGTTTTATGATATTTTTTCTTTACTAAAAAGGCCATGTAATTAGTGTATTTAGAATTTTTCATTCTTTCCTATCACTGCCATCTCTGTCAGATCTCTCCATATGCTCAGTAAGGACACACACATACTTAACACAGTACGTAATAGATTGACGAAAACTTCACTTCTACTTGGCCATCTCCACTTGGACATGCTTTGAGAGAATAAGTCAATCTATAATATGCATATATTGTCCAAGACAAAAATATAAATGTGGCAGTATATAATAAGAATCCATAAACTAAAAAGCAATCAAGATAATTGATAATTTAAATATAATGCTTCAAAAATATACTTAAGATAAACATTTTTAAAAGTGAAACAATAGTTTTATATGAAAGTAAACAAAATGGCCAAGGACAACTGAATTTATTACTGCCCATGTTGGGTTATTAAGCTTATAGGCTTGGAATGTTTGGATAAGAAATAAATGATCATTATTAAAAATGAATATATGATTGTTTCCTAAAAAATTGACCATTGCTGTTACCATCAATATTTTCATGTAATTGGACAATTATTGAAAGTGATAATCTAAAAAGTTATTAAATTTAATTATACTCAAATCATTCCAATTTGGTAATGATATTAGTAAGCATGAATTATTTTTGATATAAACAGAATGTAAACAAATTATTTTTGATGTAAACAGAATATTTTCTTATTTTTAATAGTTACATTCTCAAAATTTAAATTTGTCTCTGTTAAAATTAAATGAAAAATTCAAATGATTATGTTTATACTAAATCTTAAATAAAAATAAAATTATAATAAATTATTTTTGTTCACATTTTATTAAATTTTTATCTGTGCTTACAGAAACAATATTTTAAGCTCAACATCAAGTTCCCATGCAGTTGCTAATGTAAAGAATTGCAATACCTCATGTATTTAGAACTAGACCTTAGCATATGCAAATATAGGGCAATATAAATTATCAAATACTATGCTGTCCTATCCAATTGTTACAAAAATTGTGCTAAATTATGACTAACCATGGTATTAGTGTATTAAAAAATAAAATAACAACATAAGCAAGATGATCAATGTCTCAATAATGTTGAAAGTGATGTTTTTTAATGTAAAAATATATTGGCCTTTATGCTACATTAGGGAAATATACTGACAGATTAATATATTTTCTTCTCCATAAGTAATCTGCCACTCAAATTCTCTAATTTTAAAACAATGTCCACTCCTGATAATATAAACAGTGGCATAATACAAAAGCTTGTTTTTTGACATAAAGAAGAGGTATACCGCTATATTTCCCTGGACACTTCAAAGATTTTAGTTACTGAAATAGTTAAATTGTGCAATAATACCCACAGGCCCTGCAACTGAGCAAAAAGGCACTCATGTGTTTATGAAAATATTCTATATTATACTATAATATGCTAAATATTATTGTTATGTGTGATATATGGTGCCCTCCAATGCATGACACTCACGACAGGGCTTTAATGTTTCCAGGTATAAAAAGAAAGAAGGAAGTATATGCAAGGAATGAAATTCCCCTACATGCAATTTATATACCACTCTGATCAAAAGAATTTCATGTAAACCAATATCTGCCTTTTTGATATTTCAATAAAAATAAATGTTACATAAAATATGGTTTGTTAGTGGCAGCAATGATTCAAACACTGCAGCCAGTTCTAAAACTAATATATCAAGATCTCTAGGAAAGGGAAGTATGGTGCCAAATTTCTCCAAATGTGCAGAATAAGAAGTGGCTAACGTAGAAGGGCAGAGAAATCATACCCTTTGCCAGGGATTGTGGGACAAGTCAGGATGATGATTGACTTTAGAGGTTGTAGCAGAAATATTTTTCCTCTGAGAAAAGTCTATTTTCAATTAAGGTCAGAATGGTGGTAAAAACAAAAACAAAACAAAAAAAGAAGAGGAAGGCAGCAATAGTAAAGATGATTGGTTATGGAGTGAGCATGCTGCAGGGATAAACTACAATAAGAGGTGGAAATAACATATAGGAAGTAGGAAAGACAGATGCATTACCAAATGGTACAATATAACAAGTCTTTCAAAGCCACCAAGTGATAAAAGTGGTTACTGAATTCAGGACTAGTGTAAAAATCCATGTTCCTCATTACCACACAGTATTGGATATTTAGTATAATACATAGGTGATTTGATGCTTATAACAATTGAGATGTTGTATTTGCATTTAATATATAAAATTATATATCAATTTTGCAGTGGGTGAAGAGTTGTTATAATGAGCATATAAATACTTTAAGGCTAACCTGATTGATGCAAAGCCCTAGGTCTGGGTGTAGTAGTTAAACAACATCATGGTTGGTTTTCAGGAAAGCACTCTTTGTCTAAATTTATTTTCTTCCTACTTTTAAGCTGATACAAGCTTATAACATTAGTGCTTTTCATTCCTAGGTTTAAAGAAGTACATCTCAAACTTTTGTGTACTTCAAAATTTTCTAGGAAATTTGACCAAAAAAAAAAAAATGGTGCCTGGAATTTACATGAAATTCTACTTTAGGGGACCATACTTTTTGAGAAATACAGATTTCAACAGTTTCTCTTCAAGAACTTTGAAGACAAATTATTAAGCTGGTATTATTATTTGGGGACAATAGGAGAAAATCAGGTCCTACAATGAATGGATTCTAAGTAAAAATCAAGGGATCAGAATAGTTTAAGAGGAAAAAATACATAAGGCAAAGTTAAGATAGGATGGCTCTGAGTTGTGAAGGGTAGATTTGGATGTTCAAATTTTTGATAAGAACAAAGTCAGGTTCTGAACTATTAATTCACAATTCATGTCAGAACTCTTTGTTCTTATTTCTGCAAATGATCTTCTTGTTAAATGGTGAAACAGCACTTAGTAATAAACAGAACACATTCCGTACTTTGCCAAGCTTTCCTCTTGGGGCTATACTACCCCATAGCAAATATGATATTAAGCCTAGTCATATGTTTCAGATCTGTGGGATAGCATGCATTCAGTAGCAATTCATCATGCACATCTGTAACAATGTTACAGTTTGAAATAGGCAACTTAAATTATTGATGAAAAAATTCTTTACTGTTAAAAAACTGTCTTTCCTTTAAAAATACATTTTATCAGATTGCATTTTACTATTTTTCTTGATTTGGGTAATTTCTATTTTATAGCAGAGTAAAATGGACAAAAAGAAGGCAAAGATATTAACTACGTTTTGGGCGAGAAGATCAACAATGAGTAAAATAAAGAGAAAAAAACATGGATTTTTAATGCTTAACATGATCAGTTTTAAATAAAAAAGTGATATGCTATATCACTTAATGAAGAGGAGTTTATCAATTCTAAAACAAAATAGATGAGCCATGTAATTGTAAAAAGATAAAATCAAAGTAGATTCATTACTGTAATTGAGGTCAGACTGTTGGTTCCTTGCCCTGGTCCAAAAAGAAGATTCCAAAGAAGAAAAGTGACTTTGAATAGACATAAAGAATCAGCATAAAGACCATGGGAAAGTCTTGAAAGAGTGAATGGTGTGTGAATATGAAAGCCTACGGTGTTCCTGTACACTAACTACTACAGATTTTATAAACAATGAAAACTGCAGCTAACACTGAACTTACATATATTTTTTATTTCTTCAAAAATAAATTAATTTTAGCTTACTATAACTTTTTCTTTTGATTTATGTTGGGTGTATTCCTTTTTAAAATTTAGTTATTATTAGTGCATTATAGTTATGTATAACATTGAGGCTTGTTTTATATAATTAAACAGGCATGGGATATAATTTATTACAATCCATTCCCTAGTTCTACCCCTTTCTTCACCTCCTCCTCTGTTCCCGTTCCTCTAATCCACCAATCTTCCTGTATTTATATATGTTTTAAATTAGTGCATGTGAATATACATAGAGGCGACATTCACTGTGGTATATTCATGTATGTACTCACAAAAGTTTGATTAGGTTTATTCCACTGTTCCTCCCTTTTCCTATCCCTCATCTCTCCCCATCAATCCCCTCCTTATACTCCACTCTTTTTTCTTTTTTATATCCTAAATATTTAATTTTTAGAACTTTTTGACTCATTTGTAATAACACTTAGCTTAAAACACAACATTGAATAGTTGGACAAATACATTTTCTTTATATTTTATTATATCCATTTTTATATTTTTAAAACATGTTTTATTTAAACTTTCTATTGAAAGCTAAGATACTACATACATAGTACTGTGGGCCTGCACTGGTCAGAATCATCAACATTACTTTCTTCCACCTTCACATTTTGTCCCACTGGAAGGGCAAAGAAAAAGAACATACAAGGGGTTGTCATCTCTCTGGGCAACAATGTCTCCTCCTTGAACACTTTCTGAAAGACCTGCATTTTTTTTTTTTTATTTTTGTAGGTTTCACTCTATTTGGAAAAATATCCATGGCGTTTTGGTTGGTTTTCTTCTTTTTTCTACCATAAATTTGCTCATGAACAGATAGCACATGTGAACATTCCTCTCGGAACGTTTTGGTGTTGGGTCCATGTTTTCAATTTTTTAAGGAGCTTGATGAGATCTGCAAATTGTCTTTTAAACCCTTCACTGAATTTTCTCTTTCTTCTCCTGTAGCCTGTTTCTTTTGCCTCTTCTTCAGCTTATGCATTCAATAGGTGATAGGAAATTTTTGGCTCCATTATAATTTTGTAGAACACCATCATACACGTGGTCCATTGCTGACTGAAAAGTTCTTATGCTGTACATGACTAAATGTGTACACATGTATACATACGCATATATATTGTATGTTACACATGCACACATACATAGATAATTAGAGCACAGTTTAATAGAATAGAAATAACACATCAATCAACCATTATTGGGTAATGGACAAATTATGTTTTTGAATGCATGCTAAATGTATATCTTCAAGTAATTGGGAATATTGATGGTATAAAATAGTATTATATACAATTGAAATATTTATGAAATATATAACAGTTGAAATAAAGGAACAACAATTTAAGAAACTGAAAAAAATGAGATAGTCTTGTATATAAACAATGGAGAGAGATGACATTAAACAAAAAGAAAATTTAAAAAATGCAGAGGAATTACATATACTCATTGATATTAATATTTTGATCTGGCATAATAATTACTGCAAGATTTTTTATATGTCTCAGGGTGATTTTTGTAAGCATTTAATGTCTAGAATTATACTACTCTTATTTTCATGTTATTGTTATTTGATTTTATTCTGTTGAGAACATTTAATGTTTTATATATCCAACTACATTATTGTTGACAATATTGTTCTTTAGATGTCTAGAGTATATTCATCGTTTTAACTGAAGCTTCTTACTCATTGATTGTAACTTGCCATTTTCCACTTCCACTGACTCTTGGTGACCATATTCCATGCTTTGATTCTATGAGTATGATTATTTTAGATACTTCATATAATTGGAATCATGCAGCATTTGTCTTTCTGTGCCTTAGTTCACTTAACATAAGGTCCTGAAGGTTCAAATGTACTGTCACATACTGCAAAATTTCCTTTTTAAAGACTAAATAATATTCTGTTATTTGTATATATAATTTTCTATGCATTCTTGTTAATGGAAATTCAGTTGATTTCTACACCTTGGCTATCATAAGTAGTGCTGTAATAAACCTGAGTAATCATAGCTCTGCAAGATCCTGATTTTAATTCTTTTGA
Organism: Aplodontia rufa; assembly: GCA_004027875.1. Lineage (NCBI taxonomy): Eukaryota > Metazoa > Chordata > Mammalia > Rodentia > Aplodontiidae > Aplodontia > Aplodontia rufa. The sequence goes on from PVKS010002208.1 coordinate 96,440, forward strand.
ATAAGTATGAAGAAATGATATTACTTGGGGTAATGTGGACATTTGAATAATACAAATCTCCCCATTCATGAACATGAGATGTCCTTCAATCTCTCTTATTTTTAGTTCTCAATGTTTATGTTTTACCTGTTTGGTTCAGTTTACTCTTAGATTTTTCTTTATATTTTGTTTCATCTGGCTTGTTTTTCATGCTAATGTAAATAAGATTTTCCTAGATTTTTTATATAATTCATTGGTAGTGTGTAGAAAAGCAAATGTTTTTTGTATGTTAATTTTTATCCTACAACTTTTCTAAGTTTTTAAAAGTTATTTCTAATAGGTTTTATAGAGTCACCGGTGTTTTCTTCATAGAAAGTCATATTATATGCAAATGCTTTTTACTTTCCTATTTTGGAAAAATTTACTTTCTTACTTCTCTTTTGTCCTGGATAGGTTTTTTCATGTTGAAATTAAGTAGTGAGAGTGATCATCTGCTTTGTTAAATCTTACTATAAAGTTTACGTATATGGCCTTTGTTAGGCTAAGTTAATGTCCTTCTATTCCAAGTTTGTGAAGTTGTTTGTTTTTTTTTTTAACCATAGAAGTCTCAAATTCTTTCAAATGCTTTTTCTAAATCTATTAAGATCATGGGATTTTTAAATGCTGATTTTATTAACATGTTTATTAAAATAGATACTTTTGCATGTTGAACTATGTTTTCATCTTGAGAATCAATCTAACTTACTTGTAGTACATCATTCTTTCCATGTACTGGTGCATTCAGCAATGCTTTCTGGTTTAAAGTGTATGTTTCATAAATTTTATAAATAAAAATGAGTTGTCATTTGTTGTGGTTTCCTGGCAGGTAGAGTCTACCTTCATTTTTTCTGTCTTTAGGTTTTACTAATGTCATTGACAAATAGCATTTGCTTTTAATGTTAATTCTTTTATCTAAGCTGACAAACTATTTTTATATGTGTTCAATTCTTTCATATTTATTATTTATTAAAATATTTGGACTTTTTTCTCTAGGAAGAAAAATTTTCAGTGACTTCTCATGTTTGTTTTGTTTATGTAATTAAGGAGCAGACACTGACTTCCTTTTTTCAATTCTATTCTTCAAGAATGTATAGTAGGGGCTGGAGCGGTGGCTCCGCAGGTGTGGCACTTGCCTGGCATGCGCAAGTACACAGGTTCAAACCCCAGTACCACATACACAACTAAGTGTCGGAGCAATGAGGGCCATGAGAAAAACTCAATAAAAAATTATTCTGTCTGTCTCTCTCTCTTACTGTCCTTCTCTCTTTAAAAAATAAATAAATAAAATAAATTCTCACAGTGGATTAATTCTTGTATAAAAAAAAGAATGTGTAGTAAACAAACTAGATATGGTGATGCACACCTACAATCCCAGAGACATAGGAGACCTGAGGGACAGGATCAGAAGTTCAAGGCCAACCTCTCCAACTTAGCAAGAACGTCTCTCAGGACAAAAAAAAAAAAGGACATTTTAAAAATTAAAAAATAAAGGACAATTATTCTAGGTATGTAGCTTATGTAACTCTGTGATTGCACCCCTGGGTATAATTTCCAGTACCAAAAAAAAAAAATTGAATAGCTTTGAAAGGTAACATTTCACTGTGGAGCAATGGGGAACGGTGCTTACACCCTATTTTAAGTATTTCAAATTTCCTAATCTAGGAGAGAGCTCCTCCCTTGTAACACAATGTACTGTATGTGGATATATTATCCGAATCTTCACATCCACCTTTAGGAATTGAGATTCAGGGTCTTGACAAAAATGCTTCTCTCCTGGCTACAGTTATTATCATAAGTAAAAATGTTATTTTTTTCCCAACCCCAGGAGTATTGTGTTTTCTTTTAATGTCCATGAAATTGTGGCGGAACATGCTACCTTACAAATAGAGTAGATTCTCAGACAATTCACACTTCTTTGTGTGTTTGTGGTGATGAAGATTACTCCTTGCAATCCAGGATGTCTTCAATAAATAAATTAACTAATATTTGTATTTCTAAAGTACTTTTCTTAAAATTTTATTTAATAATGATAATTTAGCTGTAATCATTCTTAGTTTGGCTTATCCTAAAATGTACTTTTTTATATTTTGCCATCAGTTTTAAAATAATCTCATTGGGCACACAAATATAGGTTGTTTTCTTTCAATATACTGAAAATATTATTCCATTAGAATATGACTTTAACTGTTGCTGTTTCATAACAGTCAAATTTCCATTCACTGTAAATGAAATTTTATGTGTCTACTCTATTGTTTGTTTTACTTTTGGGAAGTTCAGGGGATAAAGCCCAGGGGCTTGTGCATGCTAAGCAAATTCCAGGCCTTCTCTTTTTCTTCAAAATCATGCATGTACTGAATTCACCTGGATTAGATTGTTATCCTCCAGTAAGCAGCTTCCAAACTTGGTACATCCCCTGTGCTGCCTTCTACAGAGATACAATTTAGGTAAAGTTTATAAATTCCTAGAATCAAAAATTGATCAAATCTAACACATAAATTACATGAAACATGGAATGCTATGTTAATTAATATAATAATTCTAAAATTAAAAAATAATCTCAATGAAAATTGAACTTCAGATGACTTTAACAGTCAATTCACATAGATATTTAAGAAAGAAATGATATTAGAACTTATCACATAAGATTTTATAAGGAGTATGTAGGAAGATACACAATATTGATTGAATCCAGAACAATGTCATACAAAAATTTGACAAGGTTATTAAGAGCTAAGAAAAATAAACTTCACTGAATAAATGAAGTTGTGAAAAAATCTAAGCAAATTAGCAACTCCAATGCAACAACATATGGAGACAACATAAAATATGATGCTCAAGTTATATTTATCTCATTAATGCACTGTTAAATTAACATTTGAAATATTCATATATCATAGATGGAAATGTATAGATTAAAAAGTCTTACATTACAAAATAATGATTATTTCAGTCAATGATATAAGCTTACAGCTAAAGAAACTAGGAAATGACAAGCAAATTAGAATTAAAGAAATATAGGAAAGGAAAATAATAATTCAACAAAATAAATGAGATTAAAAACAAATTATAGGCAAAAGTTGATTCTTTAAGAAGATAAATAATGTTGTAAACCAATATCAAGATAAAAGAAGAGAAAATCAGAAATGAAAGAGGGCTCGTGTTCTGTTGGCATTTAGAAGACAATTAGAAGATATTATAAACATGGAATTGACAAATGCCTTTGTACTATTCACAGCTCAGTTGTGCTAAGGGCAGTGGAACTGGCTGCAAGAGACCAAAGTACTCAGAGATGGCAATGGAGACATAAGGTATGTTGAAAAATCTCATAGGTAAGATCCAGCGGTGACAATCTGCATAGCACCTCCATTTCTCTTGGTGCTTTACCGTATAACACCTCTGTCCCTATAAGCTTTACTCTAGAAAATGGTGTCTGTAACCCCACGAGGCTTTGTCCACTGGTGGCCTGCTGTATGATTGGCAATTATTATTTCTATAGTACCCTCAATTCCACATCAGTTGTCATAGAGAGAGAGATTTGATAGATTAGGCTACAAGGTTACAGAGGCAAAGACATCTTATTAGCATTCTTAGTACCACTCTATAACCAGCATGCTAAGGAATTTGTCATATATGCAAGAAACCAACTTTCTACAGATAGCACTAACTCACTCTAACCCCAGCATATGCGAGAGAAAGCCAGTTTCTTTAGAGATAATATTTATCTGAACATTCTGATCCAGGACTCTCCCTCATTGTTCTCTTAACTTGGCTGGGTTTTTGGAATTGGATGGGGCATTTCAGAGACATGGTGGCTTATTGTAATTATTTTCTTCAAGGATAATATAGTTTTAATACACAAATAGAAAAAATCACAAGATGAAATGGTTATCTTTTATTAAATGAGAAAATAAGATGAAATAGAAAACTTGAACTGCCATATATATATAAAATATTAAATTCATTATCAGTATTGGAGTTTCTTATGTAATTCCAGTCATACTGGTTTTAGTCATAAATTCTATCAAATATTTGAGAAAGGACAAAAACCTATTTTCTAAAATTTCATTAAAAAATAGAGGAGAAAGAAACACATTTTAACTCACCTTATGAGTCAACATAACTTTGATTCTAAAACTTGAAAAGGACATTACAAGAAAAGAAAAATATAGAAATTTGTCTTTCATAAAAATGCATGTACAAGTGACTAACGACATACTAATAAATAAATCCTGCATTATATAGAAAATGGTAATAAACAATGACTGTGATTTATCCCAAGAATGAATGAACATTTAAACCTTGAATAAAATGATTTACTTAATAACAATGGTAATTTAATAATAAAGAAGAAAGTCTTATAATTGTCACATTTAGAGGTAAACCAATCCAGATTTCAACTAACTTCTCAATCCAAACCCTAAAAGTGAGGAGAGCTTAGAATAATATATATTGAGCTCTGAAAGAAAATGAATGCCAACCAAGAATACGTACCCAGCAAAAGTAAGGTTTAAATTTGAAGATGAAGTAGAAATCTTCCACAATAAACAGAAGCTAAAAGAACTCATAACTAGGCCATCTGCACTACAAAATATACTCAATAAAATATTTATGAAGAAGAAATGAAAAATAAAAATGAAAAACAGCATAGGGAGACATTAAACTAGAAGAATAATCATTCCACAGAAACAAATTCAATTTAAACAACAGAAATAAATCAAACTGGCAGGAAAAAAGATCACCTCCCAGTAACATTGAGTATAACTGGTAAAAACTCTTAAATCAAAAGACACATGTTTCTAATTGGATTTAAATACAAGACCCAACAATATGCTGCCTGCAAGAGACTCACCTAATAGGCAAAGACATTCATAGACTGAAGGTGAAGGGATGGGGGAAAATATACCATTCACACAGTTCTTGTAAACAAGCGCAGATTTCTATTCTCATATCACATAAAGCAGACTTCAAACCAAAATTAATCAGAAGAGAGAAGGTCATTTCATAACTAATGGGAATCAAATAGCAAAAGGATATTATAATCATAAATATTTATGCCCCAAACAACAAAGCATCTAGGTATATCAAACAAACCCTTCTCAATTTTAAGAAATAAATTGACCACAGTATAATAATCCTGGGTGACTTTAACATGCCTCTTGCTTTACTGGATAGATTATCTAAAAAAAACTAAGAAAAGACTAGAGAAAAAAAAAACATTCAATTAATAGTTTGCACTACCAGACAACTTTAGAATATTTCATCCACCAAAAAAAGAATTTATTTTCCTCTCAATGGCACATCAAACATTTTCTAAAATAAATCATATTTTAGGACACAAAGAAAATCTTAGCAAGTACAATAAAATAGAGAAATACCTTGAATTTTATTAGAACATAATGGAAAGAAATTAGGAAATCATGATAGGATAAAAAATAGAAAACACTAAAATCTAATGATTAAACAATGCACTCTTGAATGATGAATGAATAACAGAAGAAATCAGGAGTGAAATTAAAAAACACTTGGAGATAAATGAGAACAGTGTTAAAACTTATTAAAATCTGCAGGACAGTGTGGAGGTAGTTCTAAGAGTAAATAACATAACATTGAGCTCATTTGTTAAAAGAATAGAAAGATAACAAATAAATAACCTAATACTACATCTCAAAGCTCTACTAAAATAAGAAGACACTAACATCAAAATCAGTATAAATCAGGTAATAATTAAAATCAGAAGCAATATATCAAAATTGAACATAAGAAAATAATACAAAAGATCAATGAACAATAGTGTTATTTTTCTTAAAAGAATAAAGAAAATTAATAAACCATTAGCCACAATGAAAAGAAAGAGAGCAAAACTCAAATTATTACATTTCAAAATGAAAAAGGAAATGTCATGACAGACACTCCTGAAATCCAGTTGATCATCAGAAGCTATGTGAAAACTTATTCTCCAATAAACTAAAAAATATTGAAGATATGGACAAATTTCTAGCAACTCTGATCTACCCAAACTAACCCAAAATAAAATAGAAAACTTTAATAAATCAATTTTTAGTAATAAAAATGAAGCAGCCATCAAAAGTCTTCCAAAAAAGAAAATCCCAGAACCAGATGAATTCTCAGCTGAGTTCTACCAGACCTTTAAAGAAGAACTATTACTAATCTTCCTCAAAGTATTCTATGTAGTAGAAAAGGAGGGTATTCTGCCAAACTCATTCTATGAAGCCAGTATCACCTTAATATCAACAATACATCAAGGAAAGAAAACTTCACACCTATAAAATTGATGAGCATAGAAGCAAAAAAAATTGGCAAAATGTAAACAAAAATACATTAAAAAGATAGTGTACAATGATCATGTAGGATTCATCCCAAGGATGCAAGTTTATTTCAGTATATGAAAAACAATCAATGTAATCCACCATATAAAAAGATTTAAAAGCAGGAATCACACGATTATCTCGATAGATAGAGAAGTAGCATTTGGCAAAGTACACCACACATTCGTGTTTTAAACACCAGAAAACTAGGAATTGAAGGAACCTACCTCAACATAATAGACAACCGCAAGGCCAACATGATTTTGAATAGAGGGAAGTTGAAAGCATTTCCTCTAAAAACAGGAACTAGACAAGGATGTCCAATTTCACCACTTCTATTCAAATACATAGTTCTTGAAACTCTAGCCAGAGCAATTAGGCAAGAGAAAGAGAGTAAAAGGATACAAATGGGCAAAGAACAGCTCAAGTTATCTCTCTTTGCTGATGACCTGATTATATTAAGACCCGCCCCAAAAAATCCACCAGAAGACTTTTAGAACTCAAAATGAATTCATCAAACTAGCAGGATACAAAATCAACATTTACAAATCAATCATGTGCCTATATTTCAATGATGAGCTTGCTGAAAAAGAAATTAGGAAAACTACCCCATTCACAATAGTTTGAAAAAAGCAGAATACTTGGTAATCAGTCTGACAAAAGAGCTGAAGTACCTCTACAATGAAAACGATATAACACTAAAGAAAGAAATTTAAAAAGGCCTTAGAAGATGGAAAGAACTTCCATGCTCTTGGACAGTGCAAATTAATATTTTCAAGATGTGCAAATTACCTAAAGTGCTGTGCAGATTCAATGCATTACACATTAAAATTACCATGACATTCTTCATAGAATTAGAAAAGATAGTCATGAAATTCATTTGGAAACATAAGAGCCCTAGAATGAATAGCCAAAGCAATCCTTGGCAACAAAAGTGAAGCTGTAGATATCACAATATTGGACTTCAAATTACACTACAGAGCTACAGTAGCAAAAACAGCATGGACTTGGCACCAAAACAATCATAAGACCAATGCAATAGAACAGAAGACACAGAGACAAACCCACATATATACAGTTACCTCATACTTTACAAAGGAGCTAAAAATATCAGTTGGACAAAAGAGAGCCTCTTTAACAAATGGTGCCGGGTAAACTGGAAATCCTTATGTAGTAGAATGAAATTTAACCTCTGCCTCATATCCTGCACAAAATTTGACTCAAAGTGGATCAAAGACATAGGAATTAGATCAGAAACCCTGCACCTACTAGAAAACAAATGTAGGCCAAATATTCTAACACATTGGCCTAAGAACTGACTCCTTAAACAAATCTCCCAACACACAAGAAGTAAAATTGAAAATCAATAAATGAGATGGCATCAAATTGAAAATCCTCCTCACAGCAATGAATATTCAAGAATGTGAAGAAAGAACATACTCAATGGGAAAAAGTCATCTTTACCACCAGTTTCTCAGATAGGGCCTTAATATCCTTGATACAGGAAGAACTCAAAAACCTTAAAAGCAGAAAACAAACAAAAAATCCAAATAACTCTAGCAATAAATCAGCAGCAAAAGAACTAAAGAGGAGCTGGTTCAGCAGTTGCCTGTGTGCGCAAGGACCCGGGTTCAAACCCAACCACCATATACACGACTAAGTATCTGAAAAAACAAAGGCCAGAGGAAAAAATAAATAAAGTTGATTCTCATACTCTCTTTCCCTCTCTCTTTCCAAAAAAAAAAAAAAAAAAAAAAGCCTAAAGACCACTTTTCAAAAGAAAAAAACTGCAAATTATAGCAAATATATGAACAAATTTCAACATCTCTAGCAATTAGAGAAATGCAAATAAAAACTCTGATGAGATTTCATCTCACACCATTCAGATTGACAATTGTCAAGAACACAAAAAGTAATAAATGTCGGCCAGGATGTAGGAAAAGGGTACACTTATACATTGTTGGCAGGACTGCAATTGGTGCAAGCACTCAGAAAAGCAGTATGGAGTGTCCTCAAAGAGCTAGGAATGGCACCACCATTTGACCCACCTTTCAGTATATACCCCGAGGATCTAAAATCAGCATACTACAGTTCTGTAGCACATCAATGTTCATGGCAGCACAATGCACGATACCTAAGCTATGGAACCAACCAAGGTGCCTTTCATCAGATGAATGTCTAAAGAAAATGTGGTATATACACACAGTGGAGTATTACTCAGAAATAAGCAAGAATTACCTTACAGCATTTACTGGTAAACGTATGGAACTCAAACCTATCATGCTAAGTGAAATAAGTCAGTCTCAAAACCCCAAAGATCGAATGTTATTTGTGATATGTTGAGGCTAACCCAAAATAAGGAAAAGACCAGAGATATAGACAACAGGGAACGAAATAGAGGGAGGAAGGGTGAGATAAGGAACGTTAATGGAATAAATCAGACTAGCTTTCCTACATTCACATATGAACATACCATAGTGAACCTCATCAACATGTACATCAATAAGATATTAACTTAAAATAAGACTATTAGTAAAAAAGCAGAAAGTACAGTAGAGTAGAGAGAGGAAAATTGTGGGAAGAATGCTAGGGATGGGATTGGAACAAGTTATAGTTTATGCTTTCACAGTATGTCATTGTTTATTCTATTGTCATGTACATCTAAAAAGAACCACTAAAAATGAAAAAAATACAAAAATACAACTAAAAGTTGTAAAACTTTATACCATATAGAATACATCAGTTAAGATTAACAAAACAAATGTTAATGAATACATGGACCAACTGGAACTTTTATGCATCAATATAATTTTTGAAGCATTGTTTTGCATTTTGCATAAATTTAAATGTATACCTGCCAAAAAGCACAGCAATAATAAAGATTAGAACAAAGATAAATTTAAATAAAAATAGAAAATTAGTAGTGAACAAAACTAAATGAAAAGTTGGTTCTTTGAGCATATCAAGAATTGGACATTCTGACTTGGCCATTAAGAGAAGTGGTCTAATATCAGGTGTTAAATCCAGATATCATGTAATGTTGCACAACCTAATACTTTTTTTAGAGATATTGTGGGAAGGGGAAGGGAGGGATAAGGGTGGGTAATTGCGGGGGCACTCTCGGAGGTAAATCCAATTTTCAGAATCTCTATACATTATATATTATTTTGTTAAAATTTGTATGATTGTTCAACAAATAAATTTCTCAATAAAAAAAGAAAAAAAAAGAAATGGACAAACCTTTAACTAGATGAATTAAGATTAAAAAATTATTTTTGCAAAGATCTGTTTGAAGTAATAATTTTTGGGTGCAACCCAGGAAATTTCTTTTTTCCAGAGAATGGAAGACAGATATCCAGTGAGTACCCAAGAGGGATTATATTGAAAAAATAAGAAGCAATAACTTAAATGTTTAAGTAGAAATATTAGTAAATCAGAGAAAGTGTAAAATTTGAAAAAGCTAGATATTAATAACATTTATAGCATACTTATATGTGTTTAAAATTTTAAAGTTTTCTAAACACATTTTACAAACCTTGTTAGCACATACATGAGCTATATTGGAGTAGTTACTCAATGGATTATCAAAATGGACATAATGAACCAACACAAAAAAAGAAGAAGTAAAATAAACAAATAGGTAATATCAGCACAGAGTGATGGTAGCAATGCATTGTGAATGGAATTATTTAACAATCAGCTCTCTGAATATAAAGTCTACTCATTTCTTTCAATCCTTCATTTGCACAGAGTTCAATCCCTTATGCTCTGGAATTTGGGCAATGTAAAGATTCTTGTAATGAGATTAATCAGTGTAACACAATCTTTCTGTGATGAAGAAAAGTAATATACCTTTAGGAGAGCTGTAACAAACATAATAGCTGCAATATGGTAACAGGTACATAAAACCAAGTTGGAAGGTGAAGTATGCAGTGTTTTCAATATTGATCAAAACTGCAAATTGATTCATATCGCCTTTTAAGGCGGATTATGTCAATGAATTTATGCGTACATACAAATGTGTGTATACATATATATATACACATGCATTTACATATATAATGATTTTTTTCACATAGATATGTGTGTATGTGGATGAATAGCTTTTTTTCTCTACCTTTGTCACTTCTTTGTGGAAATGCCTCATTTGCTGTTGGTTAGAATTTCATTACCCATTTGACATCACATTTAATTCTGTTGTAATGGATTTTATTCATTTTTGTCTGCTATCCTACAGGATTAGCCAAAAATACCATTTTTTTCTAGAAAAAGAAAGCAAGCATAAATTAAAACATATTTTGAAACTTCAGCTTATATCTACTAGCTTACATGAACATATCAGCATACTCACACTTATAGGCACAAAATTAATTGATGTAAGTAATGTACATATATATGGTAGGTAGTATATAGTATTGATAATCAGTTTATGATTTGAGGACCAGGATTACCAGCATAACCTGAAAACTACAGGAACTATCTATTCCAATCTAGTACTACTAAATGGAAATCTGTATTTTAATAAAAACTCAGTATAATTGTGTGAAAATTAATTTTGGGGAAGCATTAGCATGAGATAATAGGCATCTGGAGGAACTATTGTAAATAGGAGAAAGTGCAAAACATTTATAACTGGCAACTTTTGCTCTTTAGGTCCAGGATTATAAAGATTCTGCAAGTTTCAATGTAAAATTTCTGATATTTGTATTTTAATCATTTCTTGAATAAATTTATACACTTTTTGCAACTAAAAACACCTTCACATATTTGATTCTGGAGGAGGCAAAGTTTTTGCATCATTCTCTAGATTTTCATCTCTGACCGAATTCTGACGAGGTAGTGAAAACCCACCCTGAGTGATAACATGCGGCACATTTGGGCCAAGAGGGAGAAGAAAAGTCTAGGATATTTTTATTATTGCAAACCAGATATAGAAATTAGGGAGGAAAATTACTTAAAATGCAGGCTTTGAATTTATACAGTATTAGTTTCAGTCCTGTTTCAACATTTCTAAGGTGTGCTGCTTTGAGCAACTTATTTATTTAATATTTGCTTGTTTTATCAGCAAAACAAATGAAGTAATTTCTGCAGTAAAGGATGGCTTCTGGTATTAAATGAGACAACGCAAGTTAAAAGCTTACCACAGTGCCCAGCATCTCACAAACTAATAGTATCACGATTCCTCTGCCTAATACAGAGATTTCTAACCATTTCTGTTCCTTAAAAATACACTATATAAAAATGCTAGTCTATGAGTCACAAACCATTATATCAGATGCTCTATGGATGAGGCATAGACTTGATGACTTAAAAATCTAGGTATTTCTAATGTGTCATCAGATTTACATACTTATAGTAGAATGGAGCATATGTTTCTGTTTGATTAAAATAAAAAGGGGAGTTCTTCCAAATTTTGCAACTGCTTTGACTGTTTCTATATTAATCTTTTAAAAATTCATGCAAATAAAGAGGTGTACTAGCTTTTATTTTTACATTTTTACTGAGGTCCCTTTAAATGAAAATTATTTTTATTTATTTCTCCCTGTGACTCCGATACTTTTTCAATTCATATACCTAGCTTGCTCAATTTTTCTTTGTGCTCATATCCAGCAGATTATGAAACTATGTAATTACTATTTGTATTTCTTAATCTTTTGATAAGAGAAAATACAGGAGTAACCAATCTGAGCAGGGACTGTTTCTTAGCCAACAGAATGAATAGGTTTTGCTAGTTTTTCTAAGTGTGAGCTAGTGCTTGGCCCTTCTCCAGGTCGTTTTGTCAGAAGGACTTCATATTTGCATGGTTCATCACAAAATTTCCATACTTACTCTTCTGAACAAATCATGGTGAAATGATGAATTAACATCATCTTGAGGTATTCTGGAAGTTTAAAATGGTATTTAAGATGTTTTTATATAAGATCTTAATCACAGTCCATAAGAGCATTATTTCTGTAATACATTGTAATTATATAATATCAATAAAGGGCTCTGTGGGATACTTAATAGCCAATTCTATTGCACAGACTCAAAGAAGGTGGATTGAAAATGGAACTCTGTGAACATTCCGCATGATAGGATGGAAGTGTTCAGTTGAAAGATGATGTTCTGGGAGCAGCTTGGTGTTCTAGGTCACCACCAATGCCAATGTTTTATGGCTAAATTCAAGCATAGTCTATTAGTGCACAGGTAGAAGAGTGGGACTGTGGTTGGAGCTGTACACTCTGGGCTCAAAAGTTTTCTTGCTCTGTTGTTTCTTATGCTAACAAAAGATATGATTAAAACACTGGCAAGTTTGTCTTTTTTCCTCTTCCTAGAGTTCAAAACCATTAAAATAGATGACCATCATCACTTAAGTGATAATTAGAGGGAAACTGAAATAAATCTAGTCAAAGCATAGAGACAAGCAATGAATCATTTTAACCACAAACCCCAAAATGTTAAATTTTTGATGAAATTCCCAGATAAAGGTAATTAGCAGCATTTCCCTTTGTTTGACTTTTGCTTCAAAAGACAATTTATTTGCATATCACTTTCTATGGGCAGAACAATTTGCTATCTGATAGTATGTTTTGTGGTATTTATTTTTCTCTTGATATATTTTATGACTAAATTTAAATAACATAACTTTTCCATCTTTCTTTCTTTACTTTTTTCTTCCTGTCTTTTTTCTTTCTTCTTTCTTTCCATATCACTTTATTTAGCCTAACCCCCAAAATCTTGAACTTTGATATATCCATTATTTTTGTTTTTATACACGCTCCATATGTATTTAAAACTGTAATCATTTATTGAATTTGTTACTCAACTTATACTATCATTTTAATATTCTAGATTTTAACAAAGTGATTTAGCTTCCTTTTCTGTTATTTTTTCTATTCATCTCTTCTAAAGCACAGCCATTTGTCTTTGCTTAGCATTCAAAATTTTTAATATTTCTTAATGAATATTTTTTTTACACCCAAAAAACAGCAATGAGTTCCCCAGGTGTCTCATGTGTACCATGTTCTCCAGTATCATCTCCCTAGTGCTCCACACATCTTGTTTATACAAGATATTCTTTCAGTATGAAGGATCAATTCTCAGAGTGGAAATAGCACACCACGGGTTACCATTTGACTGTTAAAATATCCTTGAACCATTTTGTAAATGGCCTCAGAAGGAAGTAAATTTCCTTCTGAGCATTTCATAAATTTTCTTGACATTCTTTCTACTAGCTTTCTATGCATATCTTTATTTACACTCTCTCTAATCATCTTGATTGATTTAACTCTCTCTATTCTCCCAATTTTTTAAGATATTCCTTTTTTCATTTTTTTTGGTTCTTCTTAGTTGTACATCACACTGGAATTTGTTTTGAACTAATTACGAAAGCATGAACTGCAATTTGCTCTAATTCAGTCCTTAGTACTACCCTTTTCCTCCCTCCTCCTAGTGATCTTTCTGCTATTTACCTATTGTTTTTTGTTTTGGTTAACTTCCTGTGAATATACATGATGGTGAGATTATTGTTGTATATCCATACATACATATGAAAGTCAGGTCAGATTCATTCCACTGTCTTTCCTTTATAGCCCACCCCTACTCCCAGCCTTTTAATTGCCTTCATATAGTTCATTAACCTTTATTATATTTTGGAATAATCACTCTTTTTTATTTTTCCCATTCCTTTTTAACCTATTATTTTGTTACTTTTTAAAATCTATGTAAGTTTCTGTATTTATTGATTAGGTTAGGATATCTGTATGATGTTGAATACAAGTGATGATAATGGGCATCCTCTATATTTCTTGATCTTAAGCAAAAGTATTTAATATTTACCACTAAGTAAAATATTAATTGAAAAATTTTTTACACATGCCTTTGTCAGAGTAAGAAAGTCCCATTGTAAAGTTTTTGAGTTCTTTATGCATACTGGATATATATATATATATATATATATATATATATATATATATATAAAGAGAGGGACAGTGAGAGAGAGAAAGACAGAATCAAATTTTATTTATTTCATGTGACTTTCATTGCTCCAACACTTTGATGTATATATGTGGTGCTGGGGTTTAAACCAGCATCCTTGCATAAGCCAGGCACCATAACTGGGAGCCACTGCTCCAGCCCTATACCGGATACTAATGCCCTGTCTGTAAGTTTCTTCCTTCGTACTATTAATTGTTTCCTTTGCTTTGAAGAAGCTTTTCCATTTGATTCCATCCAATTTGTTGATTTTTAATTTTACTTCCTGAGCTTTGAAGACTTGTTTAGGAAGTCATTTCCTTAGTCAACATATTGTATATTTTCTTCTAGTAGGTGCAGGGTTTCTGGTCTAATTTCTAAGCCTTGGATACACTTTGAGTCAAATTTTGTGCAGAAAGAGACAGAGGTGAGATTTCATTCTACTACATATGTCTTTCCAGTTTTCCACAACCATTTGTTCAAGAGGCTTTCATCTCTGACCAATGCTTTTGGCTTCTTCGTAAAGTATGAGGTAACTGTAGATATGTGGGTTTCTCTCTCTGTCTTCTAAACTTTTCCATTGGTCTTCATGTTTCTTTTGGTGCCAGTTCCATGTTGTTTTTGCTATTGTGCTCTGTAGCATAAATTGAAGACCAATATTGTGATGCCTGGAGCTTTATTTTATTGTTAAGGTTTGCTTTGGCTAATCTAAGTCTCTTATGTTTCCAAATGAATTTCATGACTGCCTTTTCTAGTTCTGTGAAAAAAAAATCACAGGAATTTTGATGAGTATTGCATTGAATCTGTATGGTACCTTAGGTAATGTGCCATTTTGATTATATTAATTCTCCTTATCCAAGAATATGGGAGGTCTTAACATCTTCTAAGGTCTTCTTCAATTTCTTTATTTAGTGTTCCACAGCTTTCATTGTAGAGGTCCTTAACTCTTTTGTCAGATTGATTATCAGGTATTCTATTTTTTTTTAACTTTTATGAATGCGGTTGTTTTCCTAATTGCTTTTTCAGCAAGTTCATCATTGGAATATAGGAACACTATTGATTTGTGAATATTTATTTTGTATCCTGCTACTTTGACAAATTTATTTATGAGCTCTAGAAGAATTCTGGTGATGTTTTATGGGTCTTCTAAATATATAATCATGTCCTTTACAAACAAATATTTTAAGCTCTTCCTTGCCTACTTGTATTCTTTTAAGTTCCTTGTCTTGCCTAATTGCTCTGGCTAGAGTTTCAAGAATAATGTTGAATAGGAGTGGTAAAAATGGACATCTTGTCTAGTTCCTGTTTTTAATGCTTTCAACTTTCCTCCATTCAGAATAATACTGACCTTGGGTTTGTCATAAATGACCTTTACTATGTTGAGGTCAGTTCCTTTACTTCCTAATTTTTCTAGTGTTTTAAACATAAATGGGGACTGTACTTTGTTGAATGCTCTTTCTGCATTTATTGAATTAATCCTGTGATTCTTATTTTTAAGTCTGTTTATGTGGTGAATAACATTTATTGATTTGTGCATATTGAACCAAACCTGCATCTCTTGGATGAATCCTATTTGGTCATGGTTTACTACTTTTTAATGTATTTTTATGCAAGTTGACAATATTTTATTAAGAATTTTTCCACCTATGTTCATCAATGATATTGGTCTGAAGTTTTCATTCCTTGATGTGTCTTTGACAGGTTTTAAATTCAAGGTGATACTGGCTTCACAGAAAGAGTTTGGCAGAGTTCCCTCTGTTTCTATTTCATTGAATAATTTTAGGAGGATTGGTATTAGTTCTTCTTTAAAGGTCTGATAGAACTCAGCTGAGACTCCATCTGGTGCTGGGCTTATCTTTGTTGCAAGGCTTTAAGTTGCTATTTCATTCTTATTATTAAGAATTGATCTGTTTATGTTTTCTCTTTCCTCCTGGTTCAGTTTGGGTGGTTCATATATCTCTTGGAATTTGTCCATATCTTTAAGGTTTTCTAGTTTATTGGAGTATAAATTTTCAAAATAGTTTCTGATGACCTTTGGATTTCAGAGTCTTGATGTGATATTTCCTTCTTCAGTATAGATTTTAATAGTGAGATTTTACTTATTTTCATTTGTGTGGCTAGTCGTTTATTGATTTTGTTTATCCTTTTGAAAAATCAACTTTTTGTTTCATTGATTTTTTGTATTGTTTTCTTGATTTCACTTTCATTGATTTCAGCTCTGATTTTAGTTATTTCCTGTCTTCTGCTGATTTTGGTTTTGTTCTTCTTTTTCTAGGGGCTTGAGACAAATGATAAGGTTACTGATTTTGTGTCTTTCTGTTCTTTTAATGAATGAACTTAATGCTCTGAACTTTCCTCTCAGTATTGCCATCATAGTGTTCCACAGACTTTCATGTTTTATCACTTTACTATTGTTCTTCAGGTATTTTTTGATTTCTCCACTGATTTCTTCAGTTTTCAAATCACTATTCAAGAGTGCATTATTTTTTTAAAAGTGTATTATTTAACCTCTTGATGTGTTTTAGTCAGCTTTTTCATTGCTGTGAATAGAAGACCTAACAAGAACAATTTTAGGAAGTAGAATTTATTTGGGTACTCATAGTTTTAAACATCTCAGTCCAGAGATGCCTGGGTTCCAGTACTCAGGCTTCAAAGTAAGGCTGGATATCATGGAGGAAGAGTATGGCAGAGGGAAGCAGCTCAAGGCATCACATCAGAAAGCAGAAAGAGACTCCACTCACCAGATGATGTACTCCCTCAATGACCTACCTCCTCCAGCCATACCCTACCTACCATCAGTTGGCAGTTAATTCCTATCAAGGGATTAACTCACAAATTAGATTAAGTGTCTCCTGATCCAATCATTTCATCTTTCAGCCTGTTTGCATTTTCTCACATATTGAGCCTTTGGGAGACACCTTTTAAAAAACCATAACAAGATGCTAGAGTGATTTCTTTTATCTTATAATTAATTTCTAATTTTATTCCGTTATGATCTGATAGAATGCAAAGTATTATCTCTATTTTTGTACTTGCTAAAATTATTATCTCTATTTTTTTGTAATTGCTAAAATTTGATTTGTGCCCTAGAATTTGATCTGCTTTATAGAATGTTTCATGTGCCTCTGAGAAAAAAGTGTATTCAGATACAGATAAATGAAATATTCTAAAAATATCTGTTTGGTCCAAACTATTAATTGTATGGTTGATTTTTATAGGATCTTTACTTAGATTTTGTTTAGATGATCTATGCAGTGATGAAAAAAGTATTTTAAAGACACCCAGAATAATTATAATTGTGCTGTCTTTAATTTGGTTCTTGAATTAAGAAGGGTTTATTTTGTGTATATTGATGCTCCATTGTTGGGAAATATATATATGTGTGTGTGTGTGTGTGTGTGTGTGTGTATGTATTTTTGGTTGTTACAACTTGTTGCTGTATGAATCCCTTGAGCAGTATGAAATGACTTTCTTTCTCCTGATAAATTTTGGTTTGAAGTCTATTTTATCAGATTTGAGAATTGTAATATATTTAAAAGAACTATGTGCATGATATATTTTGCCCCATCCCTTCACTTTCTGCCTATGGATGTCTTTCCCTGTGAAGTGTCTCTTGCAGGCAGTGTGCTATTGAATCATGTTTTTAAATCCAATCTACCAACCTATGTCTTTTGATTGAAGAGTTTAGACCATTTACATTCAGTGCTATTATTGAGATATAATTTTTATTTCCTGCCATTTTGATTTATTTCTATTATTTAAATTGGTGTTGATTCTCTGTTGAATGAATAGACTTCTAGCATAATATCTCTCTAAGTCAATTTTCATTTATCATTTCTTTTTATGAAACATTTTATTGAGTATGATTTGAAGTGCAGGCTTTCTAGTTATGAATTCTTTTAGCTTTTATTTATCATAGAAAGTTTTTATTTCATCTTCAAATGTGAAGCTTATTTTGCTGGATATAGTGTTCTTAGTTGGCATCCATTTTCTTCCAAAACTTGGTATAAATCATTCCAAGCCCTCCATGCTTTTAGGGTTTGGAATAAGAAGTCAGCGGAGATGCAAATTGATTTTCCTCTAAGTGTGATTTGTCATTTCTCTATTGCAGCTTTTAAAATTCTGTACTTATTCTGTATGTTAGGCATTTTCAAAATAATGTGTCTTGGAGTGGGTGTATTTTGATTTTGTATTGATTTTGTATATTTGTAGTTCTGTGTACCTCCTGAATTTGAGTTTTCATTTCATTCTTAAGACTTGAAATTTTTTCCAATATTATTTCATTGAAAGATTGTGCAGTCAAATAGTTTGTGCCTCTGAGACTTCATCTACCCCAATGACTCTCAAATTTGGTCTTGTTGTTATGCTTGATTTCTTAAACATTCTGTTTGTGATCTCTTAACATCATTTCTGTATGGTCTACTTTATTTTCAAGATTATATACTTTGTCTTCAAATCCTGAAAAAATCTTCCTTCCAAATGGTTTAAACTATTGGTGATGTTATGCATTGAATTTTTTATTTGGTTTATTCATTCCTTCATTTCAAGGATTTTTGTTTGATTCTTTCCCAGGATCCCTATCTCTTCATTGACGTAGTCTTTAATCTCCTATATTTCCTCTCTGCTTTCCATACTTACTTTATCTGTTAGTTCATAGAAAAAAATAAGCATAAAGTTTCTAAATTCCTGCTCTGATATTTCTTCCACTGTGCTGTCATTAATATCTGTTGTTGAGGCATTATGGGGAGTTTAGAATGCTTTGTTCCCTTGTTTTTTCATATTGTTTGTATACTATCAATCTTTCAGTATTGTTCTGACTTTTTTCTCTCAAGTGAGTCCGTACTTTGTGAGCTTCTTTCTCTTATGGGTCCTGGGTTGGTTGGATTTCCAGACACTACCATTTTAATTCTGAATGTGGCCTCTGCTGGTTCCATATCAGACCCTCTTTAAGAGAAGCTATTAAGACTTATTTGTTAAAGTCTTTTCTAAGCCAACTCTTGTTCTGTTCAACCTGGTGAGAACAAAATTTTGTTGCAATTGATCTCTTCACATTCTTGAATTCAGTTCAATGCTGTAATAAAATTCTGGAATAAATTAAATGAACAGTAGTTCAGTAATAACCTTAAGTAGATACTAGAAGGAAGAAGGAAGACTAGTAAGTGGGAGAGGCGATGTGAAAGGCAAGGAGAAAGGGATAGAGAGATTGAATGAGAGAGAGCCTAAGATTAGTTAATTTGCACCAAGGTAAAAAGGGAAAGAAAGAGAGAAACTAATTTACACCAAGATAATAACAAGTAAAAAAAAGAAGAGTAAATATGGGTGGGTTCTATCTTTTAGGGCTGGTACTCACCCTTTTCCTGTGGGGACCTGACAAGAACAATTTTAGGAGGAAAAGTTTATTTAGGGGCTCATGGTTTTTTTTCTTTCAATATGTTTTATTTACATTTTAATGAAGGATAAACAAAAACATTTTGTAAAGTTGCCTATAGAGAAGGAACAGAGAATCAAGGATGGAACTTGATTTCTCCGAATGTACTTTTCAAATATACTTCGTTTTGTATATTTAATTTTGAAAACATTTATTTTAACCAATTAAAAAATAAAATTAAAATTTCAAAAAGCAATCCCTAAAGATTGAAAACTACATGAAAGGAATGAAACTAATTGTTTATCAAATTGGTAGAATACTCCCAGAGAGCACAATTATTTCAAGTTGCTTTTAAATACAGTAATTTGTCTGTACATCCTTAATGGGATATGCTCTAAAGGCAAAATGAAATCCAAAACATCTTACACTCCTTTCAACAATCATGTTAGTGGGAGTGGTAGGTTGGTGTTCTAAGCCTGTTTGAAGTAACATGTTGTTGAAATTGGGGACCAAAAAAGTCTTAGTCTATAGAAGGCCAGCTCCATTCATCTGGCATGATGTTCATTGCAGAAGAGTGTGTGTGGCAGGGGAGCAGTCAAGGCATGGTTCTAGGAAACAAAGAGAGACTCCATGCCAGATACAAAATATATATCCCAAGCTATCCCCCCAGTGACCCAGCTTCTCCAGCCACACCCTACCTGCGTTCAGTCCCCTATAAGGGGATTAACTCACAGATTGGATTAAGGCTTTTATATTAGAATCATATCATCTCAGCTTTCCTGGATTGTCATATGTAAGATATTTGGGGACACTTCACATTCAAACCATAACATTTATTGTGCTTTAGGATTCTTCTTTAGGAAGTTGGTTCCTATGCCAACATGTTGGTATATTGGGCCTACATTTTATTCCAGCAGTTGAAAATTTTCTGGTCTAATTTCTAGGTTTTTGATACACTTTGAGATGAATTTTGTGCAGGGTGAGAGAAATACATCAAATTTTTTTATTGATGATTTTTAAAAGTTAAAAAGGACAAAAATATTTTAGTAAAATAGCAAATAGCAGTTGTTAATATGACCCTTATTTGACCACCAATTCTCTGACCCTGTTGAAGAAAATATTCAGATCTTTTGATTATTTATTTGCTATTTGCATCTCAATCTTTAGATCATTTAATAATAATATTTTTTAAAGAAAGAGGGGACAGTGAGAGAGAGAGAAAGAGAGAGAGAATCAATTTTTATTTAGTTTTTCATGTGACTTTCATTCTTCGGACACTTCATTGTGTACGTGGTGCTGGGATTTGAACTAGAGTACTAGCACATGCCAGAAAAGCACGGTAGCCACTGAGCAACCATTCCAGCCCCATTAATATTGTTTCTTAAGTAATAAAGTTTATACATTATCTGGTATATTCTTATTTTAGGATTTTGGATTTTATATCATCATCATCTTGTCATTCTCCACTATAGTTCTTAACAAAAATGATGACAGAATTTATATACTATAAATTAAATCTATACTAATCAGTCTTACCTATAAATCCTCAAATCACAGTGAATTAACATAATATAGATGATTTTCATGTGGGTTATGTTTCAAGTCAAGATGTAGAACACTGGTGTGATCCATTAATCTTAGCAAAATAATTAGGAGGGAAAAAAGTTATAAACTAGAGAAATTTAATTTTATAAAAGATATAAGAGAACATCATATGTATTTAAAAAATTACAGATGGCTGGAGCAGTGTCTCAGCTGTTTCTGCGCTTCCCTGGCATGTGGGAGGACGTGGGTTTGAACCCCAGCACCATGTACACAATGGTGTGTCAGAGTAACAAAGACAGAATGAGAAACTGAATAAAATTGATTCTTTCTCTCTCTCTCTCTCATTGTCCCTCTCTCTTAAAATAAAATTTAAAAAATGACAGGAATGATTCTGTCCTAAACATGTAGAGTTTGGCAGTCATTTCTCTCCCTGAGTAGGGGCCATGTCAGAGTTTTGGTAAAGATTTAAACTTGCAATAAGTAGAGGGATTCTGTTAGGGAGAATATTTACCTCTCGTAGAAATTAAATGCTGGCGAAGTCCAATATGCGAACCAAGGGATCATGGAATGATAGTTTCGTCTCTGCTATATAGGTTTGGTGCTTTAGACTGATGGCTATACAGGAAAGCCACAGAAGGGTATCTGTAGCCTTGTGATGCTTAGATTACAAAGTCCAGTTGGATATAGAATCCTATAACCAGAGACCAGACTCAAGTCTGTTGAAAAAAGATGAACTGAAAATACCCATATTGACAACATAGTCTCTAACCCATTTAATTTCTGATTGGATCACACTAATCAGCCCTCAGCCCTATGCCTTGTCTACTTTACATGAAAAAGTAAAAGAAAAAAAGTGACACTTCTTTTCTGAAAACAAAACCTTTCAATTTCAATATTTAGAGTCATTTTTATGTTAGAAAAAATGATGAAATATATGAGGAAGCAAGAAAAGGTAAACCACCCAGAAGCAGACCTTCAATAGTCATGTAATGTTGAAATTGGAAGACATGGCCATAAAATAGTTATTTAAATATTTAAATAAATTGAAGACAATAAGATGAAACATGAGCAAAAGTAATGAAAAGGCGAAAGACACCAACAGAGAAACTGTGTCTATTCTTAATAATGAGGTTCCTTTGCTTCACCAGGTGGTTCATGGACTTAGTTTCTTCCTGATTTTGACTTGGTTGATCTTTTGGGATCACCACAAAAGTGAAAGAACCCTAAGGACAAACGAAGGTCAAGTGTGGGTTGCTATTATATGAAATCTACAGAAATGATTTTTTTTATTTCTGGGATTCTTCTTTGTATTTACTTTTATGATCTTTGTTTTTCTTTGTTGAGTTTTTTTAAATTAAATGATGGAGCTTTAGAATTTATCGACTCTTATTTTTCTCTCCATTCTGCCTACAAGAGATACTACAAAGTACATTAACTAATACCTCCACTGATTTTAAAAACTGCTTAAATGTCTTTCTCACATTCTCAAATTCTTCATGTTTTGTGTGTATCCTAATATCTTGCATAAGTTTAGTAATGTTATCTCTTTTCTCCTTTAGGGTGTCAGACATATATATATATATATATATATATATATATATATATATCCATAAAACTAGGCAAAAAAAAAAAAATCTTTACCACTGAAGTACCTCCCAGCCCTTTTTTATGCTTTATTTTGAGAAAAAGTTTTGCTAAATTTCCCAAGCTTGCCTTGAAATTATCATCGTCCTTTGTTAACCCCATGAGCAGCTGGGATCACAGATTATAAGATACTGATCTCAGTTGTTGTTAAACATATTTTTAAGATATTATATGTTTGAATTTTTATGTTCCAATCAAGTTCCCTCTTTTGGTTATTGATATTCCTGTCTTTTATTTTGGAGGCTTCCTCTCAAATATTGGGTGATAATCAACCAATTTAATTGTTCATATTTATGAATGAGACGCTGACATTTTGGTTTTAGCGTATATGTACAATTGACTCCATGTTCTGTCTTGCGTATATGACTACGTTTTGGCAAACGGTCAGCATTAATGAAGATGGAGATATTGAGTGGGATCATTTCTGTGTGACTCTTTCTAGTTCCTCTGGCTGCTGTTGTTTCTCGAATAATGTGCAACGATGACAGAGGGAGGATCTCACAAATCCAGAATGATGATCTCCATTTGACCACCCTGTTTCCCATTCTTCTGCTCTGCCTGACTTACATCTGGGAACTGTTAATAAGCTTTGTTCACTTTCTTTCAGTCTCTTCAGATTAGACAGAAACATTTCATTGAGTGCAAATTGGTGAAGAACAAGTATTCAAGAATCTCTATATATTGATGTTATCAGGTGGGCTAGAATTTCTGGGAGACTAAAACCATTGAACATGTGATGTGCCAACCAACTCCTGATTTTTAAAAACCTACCTTCACTATGCCTTCTGAGATGCAGCTGTGTCTCACTATTTCTGGACTCCTATGGGAAGTTGATTGTGCTTTCATCACTGTCCCTCTCTGCAGGTACTTAGGGGACAATTTCCCGCTCTGCCAAGTCAGGTATAAATATTCTATCTAGTTGCTACTGTTTCAAATGTTGTTGATGTGTCTGACTCGCTGTTGTCTTCTCTTTGTTCTTCTCAGCCTGTATATTTCATTTGACTGAGTTATGAAGAGGATCTAAACATATCTCATCAACATAGCATGTTTCATAACAAGTTTATTTCACTTATATTACTGTTTTTATTTATAATTGCATTTTAAGAGACATCCCTTTAGGTGGAGTTTGAGCCTCACTTCTCATTCTTTATCAGCTAAGTACAAAGATTTTTCATAGAATGGGATTATTTTCACACACGTATGTACTGTCATATGTAAAGACAGGGATAAAAGTCAAAATAATCTAATGACTGTCAAGACATAGGCACAACACAAACAGAATGAATGCAAAATTGATTAAAAGTGATACCCTGCACTGGAGCATGCTGGCTGACCGTGTGACGCAGGTGTGTGTGTGGGGGGTGGTTACACATTCGAATGTACCTGATGATTTATAGACATGATTGGCAGAAATGGTGTTAGGTTGCATTTTCTTTACACTATCTTTAATGACCCTTACAAGTTAGAGTAATTTACTTTGAGTTCTGAGTTGCTAACTTTAAGTTGTCAACAATTTGTTTTTATTTAGTTAACAAATAGAATCACGGATTCCTCATTTCTTGTCCTTGAAAAAAAAATCACTTTGTTTATGGGTAATGCAATAAATCTGTATTGAAGTAAAGACCATTTAATTCTTAATAGACTACATACAAAAACCCTTTTACAGAAAACAGCTTTTTTGTTTGTTAGCTTGACTTCTCTCTTAACTTAAAAGGTGGTGAAAATATAATTTCTTAAAAATTAACTATAAACCTGAAGTAGTTATCATATCTTTAAATACGTCAGTGATATTACCCACCTAGAATGCTATGGAATAATTTTCTCAATTCATTGAACTACTCTTATAATCTTTTTTAATTTAGGTAGGCATTTCACTGATAGAACATTATCATATAAGGATGTAATTCAAAGTAAATAACTACAAATTTCATAAGACTTTGTAAGGCTAATGCAAATGCAAACTTTTAAATGAGAGTTATATAATTTTATTAGACAACTATACTGCAAAAAGTTGAAGCAAGGGGCAATTTTAGCTTCTTTCAGAGCTCAAAACTATTAACATTCTTTTCAGTATCCTTTTCACTTTTGTTAACATCATATGACTAGTCGCCAATGAAACAATGTGGTAGGTGAATTTTGTTTCAGACTCATCTAGGTTTAAATTTTGAAGAAAACAGTAGTTAGTACCGATGAAAACCAGATATTGTTGTGGTCTATCAAAGGATGTGCGAAAGCTTGTACTGTATTTATGTCACACTTCACATTCTATTTAAGTAAATGTTTTGATTCACCCTCTGATTAATCTTACTAAAAACTATGTAAGATTTTCAGTGATACATATGAAGAGCCAATGCACACTAAATAAACAGTTATGTTATTCTTAGAGAAATAAGAGGCTTCAGCTGGAGAATGGGTATAACATTTAGTTTAGCCTCTTGTAAATTATATACAGTTCAAACCAAGCGAAACATTATCCTTTCTATGTCTCCTGTTTATTTATTAATGAAAGAGAATAAGAGAATAATTAATTTTATTAATTGTAATAATATGCAAATAAATGCATTACATTTTTCTGGTCATAAAATGTTTCCCCATGAGACAATGATAAATGTTTTGTGAAAGGAACAAAGAGAAAAATGAAGAAAAGCTTTCTCAATCTGTTTTTGTTTTTAGAAAGAAATAATAACGAATTGAGATTTTATACGGCATGAAATACTTTTTATTGTACAAAGTTAACAAATTAGTTTAATTCCAGTTGGATACACATCATCTACAAAGAAACCTAATTATGTATTTTGTTTATTATGGTTAGAATCTATTTAAAATGGTTATCTGAATTTATGGTAAATATGTTCTTTGATTGAGAAATTGAAAGGATCAAGGACTAATCAAATTTATATTTCTTGTGATATATTTTATTAATTTCAATGTTTCTGTACAAAATTTTATGCCCTTTTCTCAAACAATTGAATCTAGAGGCATGCTCAATAGTTTGTAGTTATTATACTGAATAATCTCTATAATAATTAAATGCAATAAAATTCTTACACATTTGAAGAATAATTATTCATAATCAAAATGATAATTAAGAATAAACTGTGCTAAAAGGGAAATGCTGTTAAGCATAAATATTTAAACAAAAGCAATTAGGAAGCAATATGAAAAAATCTATTGGCAGATGAGAAAAGTTAAGAGACAGAGTCACCTGGTTTTTGACAAAACTATGTATACCAGAAAATTTTTATTATAATTTTATTTTGTCATCTTTCTCTACATATTAAGGAGACTTTTGCTGAATATA
>PVKS010002209.1:0-108765 GCA_004027875.1 Aplodontia rufa
TTTTTTCATAATTTGTTGACCATTTGTATTTCTTCATTTGAGAAGTGTCTGTTCAGTTCTTTTGTCCATTTATTGATTGGGTTATTTCGGGTTTTTTTGTATTTAGGTTTTTGAGTTCCTTGTATATCCTGGATATTATTAATGCCCTATCTGAGGTGCAAGAGCAAAGATATTTCCCGTTCTCTAGGTTCTCACTTCATGCTCCTAATTGCAAGTTGCTTTATCTTTCCATTAAGTTCCATTTCAAATAATCTTTAGTTACATATGGTAATCTCCAGTCTACCAATTTGTTAATACGTGTATCACTCATTTCATTTCTATCCACAGTAGAAATTTATGCTGAAGCAAAAAGCAAGACAAACCAACCCAGTAACAGACACTTGGTAGGAATATCTGTGTACGTGCAATGCCAGAGCAGGAAATTCACTCAGTGGAATATTTTTAAGCAAAGTGATCAAGAGTTTTATTCATTAAAGCATTTTAAGTTTTGTAGGCTGCTAATTTTTCCTTTCCTTTTACATGAGAATGTGCATGGTGTGTGGAGAAATGAGTGAGAACCTTATGGTTATAACTATTTCTTGAATTTTTCTGGTTCACCCATCTTAATGTCCCTGGGTATGTCGTCCATGTCTTTACACAGCTCAGCATAGGCTTTCTAGTTGTATTCTGTGCTAAACATAAATATTTAGAAGCAACACATTTTTCCTTTGGTAATTATGAAGAATAGTAATGGGCATGTTAATAAATTAAAACATTGCTATGCTTTTCACACATCTTCAGGACTGGATGAACAATATTTCATATATTTTTATGTTAATTTTTAATCTCTTCAAATAAATGTTGTTATAAATATGCAAATGGCTTTTATCTATCATTCCCCAAATGAAAAGGATTTCTTTTTTAATATTATGACTGCTTTTCCCTATAAGAATTAATGGAAACCTATGGAAGCCTTTCTTATTCATTATACAAATATCATGTTTAAAAAGACGCATATGGCAGTGTTTTATGTCAATAATGAAGAATAATTTCCACATAGGAACACAACAATTTTCCCCAACAATTTGACAAATCCCAGTAACCAAGAACTTAGAATCAGCCATGAACTAAACATCTATGCCTACAAATTCAGTAACTAGATCTCTTAGTAAGTATGTACTTTAAAAAATTACATTCTAGATGGCAGCGGGATCTTTCAGTACACCTTGTTTTCACAAAGATATGAATGATAGTTCACTTTCCTAGTCAGTCTCATCTATAAATTGCCTTCCAAGTATAACAGGTTGTCGGCCATGATGTCTCATACCCGCAATCTCACTGGCTTGAGAAGCTAGGACAGGAGGATTGCAAATTTGAGGCCAGCCTCAGAAACTTTGTGAGGCTCTGTGCAACTTAGTGAGAGCCTGTCTCAAAATAAAAAACAATAACAAAAAAGGGTTGGGGGACTGGAGCGGTCAGCTTACGGTGCTTGCCTGGCAGGCCTGAGTATGAGATTTCAAACTCCAGTACCACGTACACAACAAAGTGTTGTTGCAACGAAGGCCACATGAAAAACTATACAAAATTGATTCTTTCTCTGTCTCTGTCTGTCTATCTCTCTCTTTCTCACTGTCCCTCTCTCTTTAAAAATAATGAGGGAGTTGGGGGTGTTGCTTAGTGGTTAAGTGGATTCAATCTCTGGTACCAAAAAACAGACACCACCCCCCTTCCCACCAAAAAATATATATAAGGTTAACTGAACTTCATTATCAGTTCATGTCTCATGATTATTATTATCTGCATGTATGGAAGAACACAGATTCCCAATGTCTTCATTTCCACAATTTTTTTGCAGCCTTCTCTCCAACATTCCATTTTTTCTTTTCAGTAGCAGCGAAAACAATATAACTAGTATTAAATACACACACACACACACACACACACACACACATGTATATGATGTGTGTATATATGTGTGTATCTGTGTGTGTGTGAGTACACACACATGCACGATGTTCATAAATTTTTGTGTAAATATTTCTTCTCCATTTTTAAGTAGACATCTGCAAGTTTCATGAAAATTAAAGTTTGACAAGTCACTATTTACTGCACGCTAGGGATCCATCTAATAATAAAACCCACCTTCAGGTCATTTTAATGAGACAATTGCTGTAGTAGGCAGCGTGGAGACAATTTTCTACTGTGGAAGGCAGCCAGCTGATCCCGCCAGAGCAGTCTGTCTCCATGATCATTGGCCTTTTCTCACATGCAGATACCAGAATCTTCGGTGAGAACAATGATGGCCTGGCTTTAAAAAAAATGCTAGCTACTATTGGTCAGATTCCGAATCTATCAAGCTGTTTACAAATTGTTCTACTAATTTATCTGCCATGAGCATAGCTGGGAAGGAAGTCAGGGAGGCTAATAGACGTCTCCAGGATTTCCCTGTTCTCCTATGTTTGGCATTTGCCTCCATATTTATTTTTCTTCAATTGTACTGATACCTGCTTAAGATTTCTTTTTAAATATATTTTTAAATTCTCAATTCAAAAATATTGCGTTGTTAGACTTACATCTAATTCTTTTATTTACTTCCCTATGTCAAAATAAAATGAAATTATACAGCACTATATTTATGTTCTTTTATCTGTTTTAATGATCTCAACTTAAGATACATCTCCATTCTTCCATTCTTCCTTTTGTAGCTTAAAATGATTATATTCTTCATTTTTCATGTTCCCTCATTTTTCTGGAGTTAAATGACGTGCTTTTTTTTCTTAAATAGTTCATGAAATAATCATCAAATTTTATTATCACATTGATTTCTATTTCTGGAATATGTGTAATGCTAAATACTTTGCACTGTCATTCAATCTGCCTAACAGCACTTTGGCATAGGTATCTTTTTGTTTTGTTTCGTTTTTCTTTCTTTTTTTGTTATACCAGGGATTGAACCCAGGGACACTTAACCGCTGAGCAACATCCCTAGTCCTTTTTAATATTTTGTTTTGAGACAGGGTCTCACTAAGTTGTTTAGGGCCTTGGGAAGTTGCTGAGGCTGGCTTTGACTTGCAATCATCCTGCCTCAGCCTCCCGAACCTCTGGGATTATAGGCATACACATCACTGGGCCCAGTCATAGGTACCAAATATTTTTTAATTTGTTTTATTTGTTCAGCATTGTCTTATCTATTGTAGGGAATTGTTACATGATGATGCATATATGGATATTGGTATAGTGAGATAGTAAGTTAAGGCTGATTCTAATCCAGTATCTGCTGTGCTTCATCCATTCCCTGATCTCATGTCTCCTCTGTAATCCCCCCCATACTATAATTGGAAATGAAAGTATACATGCATATTAATTTTGGAATTTCCTTTTTTTTAAGAGAGAGGGACAGAGAGAGAGAGAGAATTTTTATTTAGTTTTTCATGTGACTTTCATTGCTCCGAGACATCATTGTGTACGTGGTGCTGGGGTTTGAACCCGCGTACTAGCGCATGCTGGGCAAGCACTATAACTACCAAGCCACCGTTCCAGCCCTAATTTTGGAATTTCTGAGTTTTAAAGAGAGAAAACTGAGGCACAGTCAGTAATCTGCCCCACCTTTCGGTGGCTCTCCAGGTCTTAGTCATCGGCTGATGGATGCCAAAGCTTTCTTTTTGAACAATGATTCTCAACCCCTGCAGTTCTCTGGAGCTCCTGTTTCTTTGCTGGCTCCTCTCTGTCTTTTTCCTGCACTGATTTTTCCTGATATAATTCTGGGATTATACTTAGTTCCTTCCCAATCCTCTTTCTAATTTAGTTGTGAGTTCTTTTTCACCTCAAACTTCCCTAGGGATGATGTGGGCGTCAACAGTAAGTCTGGGAGTACACAGGGCCCTGTTGACAGGTGTGTTATTCGATGGTGAGATAACTGGAAGCTGGGAAGTTAGTCTAGAGGGCAGGGAATTGCACACCCTCAGTTCTGTTGAAGGTGACTGCCTGGAGTTCTTCCTGGGACACAAGACAGAAATAATAACTGTTGATATTTGATTCATCTGCTCTGCAAAGAGTTGTACTCCTTTGAAAATGTTTGTTCTCTACGAATCTCCCCTCTTGTTTGGTAGAGGGTGGGACTAGGGTGAAGGGAGGGGAAGTTTACTTTGTTGTCTTTCCCTTCCTCCAAACCTGGTGTGAAATTCCACTTGGCCTGCTTTCTAAAATTCATCCTGAGCAGCACACACAATGATACAGAGTGTATACAGGAAGCAAAATTCAACAGAGTACCTTTGGCTGCCACCCATGCTTACACAGAAGAGGAAATGGGCCATTATCCCACTCTCTACTTGCTGAACTTTGGCTACCATTGCTGTGAGGACAATATTTATCCTCATCTCACTTCATTCAAACTACTGTATTGTTTTCAAGGCACAGTATGAGGCAACAGGAACAAGACCCAAGCAAAACAAAGACCTTACCTACCACAGTCAGGCAGCTCCAAAGACTAAGAGAAAATAACTTCACTAAATCTGGTATGTTAAACATGGGTGGCATTTGGAGAAAAGTACTAATGATACAGGAGTGATAACTTCCAAGATTTACTCCCTCAAGGGTCAATAAAATTCCGTGAATCATAAAATAAGTGGAAAGGACATTAGTGTTTGTCTAATTCTAATTATCAAGTCTACAAACATTCAGAGTACAGATGTACTGAAATTAAGAATCAAAGAGATTAAATCCATTGCCTGGCATTAAATAGTCAGGGACACAGCCAAGACCTGGACCAGCGTCTCTGAATGCTGTGAGTGACATCCTTCACA
Organism: Aplodontia rufa; assembly: GCA_004027875.1. Taxonomy (NCBI): domain Eukaryota; kingdom Metazoa; phylum Chordata; class Mammalia; order Rodentia; family Aplodontiidae; genus Aplodontia; species Aplodontia rufa. Next base: position 4,782 of record PVKS010002209.1, read on the forward strand.
TATTTTACAAGCCTAAATATTGGTCATTGTAGCAGGTAATAGAGGGTGTGAGTAGTTCTGGATTTGATTATTGTTACCTTTTGCTTATTCACATTTAATGTAACCCATTCGTAAATTTTCTACCACAAAATTATAGTCCTGTCTCAATCTTCTCCAAGCTGGAGCACACCTTATACCACCTTCAATTTCGTTTACACTAAATTATTTTATTGTAAGTAAAATAAAGTACTAAAATTAAATAATTAAATACAATAATTTTTATACTCCCTCAGCAGAAGTACACAGGGATTATTTCTGCATGGAGGAAGATGGGGAAATTCTGAGAGAGAGAGGGCGAGGGGAGTTTTTAGCTCAGGATTCAAGAGGAGAGGAAATTTATGAGAATGAGAAAGAAGGGAAGTAGGAACAGTCAGTGTTTGTGAATTTAGGGTCTAGGACAATGCCTTGCCCATTATAGGTGTTAATTGGAAAAAAGCAGAGTTGCAAAAACTTAGTGCAGTAGAAGAAGAAAGGGAAGGATGGAAGAAAGAGATGGAGATAGAATTAGAAGGGAGGGTGTGGGAGAAATAGAGGGGATGGGTAGAGAGCGAGAGAAGGAGGAGGAAGGAGTGGAGGAAGGGGAGGAAGAGACAGCAAGAGAGAAAGGCAGGGAGGAAGGAATCATAGAAGAAAGAAGGGAAAAAAAAAGGAAAAATCCAGAGAAAATGGAGTTGTTTCCATAAGTAGTGTCAGAATCACCCTTAGTGAGAAAATAGTTTAGTTTTGTTAGTACGTTGGTGTATTATCAGATATTTTAGTGGGTCATTTAAGAGTGAGCTGAGGTTAGATTCTAGAAGGAGCAGGTACAACAGCATTTTGAAGCAACAACGAAGTGTTGGAGCAACGAAAGCCACATGAAAAACTAAATAAAATTGATTCTTCCTCTCTCTCTCTCACTGTCCCTCTCTCTCTTAAAAAAAAAAAAGACAGATATAATTATACTGCCTTAAAAAGCTTAAGCCAGGGGCTGGAGCCATGGCTAAGCAGTTTCGGCACTTGCCTAGCCGTAGCCCAGCCCAGCACCCCACATACACAACAAAGTGTCAGAGCAGCGAAAGTCATATGAAAAACTAATAAAATTGATTCTGTCTTTCTATCTATCTCTCACTGTCCCTCTCTCTTAAAAAAAAAAAAAAGCCGAAAAGAAAAACCTAGAGGAATTTGCTTGAATTTATTTGATATTAACAATGACAAAAATTACTAATATTGCAGGGCCAATTGAGTTTTGCTTATAAATCTAACAATATTCTGAAATACAGGTATAGCAGCATCATCAAATTAGTATTATTAAAGTTCACGTTTGACCAAAGACATCAAATCACTTTAAATCACAAATCGAACTCACTTCCACGCCTAGCGTTGTAGAAAACCCCAGTCCCATACCCAGGGCGCGTGGTTGTTTCTGTGCAGTTGCACAACATGACGGGACAGAGGCCTTTAGAAACCAATCACAATGAATTCTCACTGAAGCTCTTTGAATTTAAAACAGTGTGACTCTGTGCAAATAATTTAATCATGAAACGGAGATTATAATGCTTTATGTCTCTTCTTTGAGATATTAAATAAAATAAGTTATGGGAAGCATCAGGCACACAGCGTGGTGTGCATAGGAGGTCTCAGATATAAGCTGTCATGCCTCTTTTTGCTTCATGTAAAAACTGACATTCTTCATTTTTTTTTAAATCTGACTGGGAGAAAAATGTAAATCAAAAAGCTCAGGAAGTTGGATTACCTAGTCAATTTGGGTTGGAGAAGTAACTTTAATCTTTAAGGATATTTACCTTCTTTTTTAAAGAGAGACGGACAGTGAGAGAGACAATCAATTTTTTATTGAGTTTTTCACATGGCTTTCATTGCTCTGACACTTAGTTGTGTACGTGGGTGTTGGGGTTTGAACCTGTGTACTCGCACATGCTGGGCAAGCTCCGTAACACCCAGCCACCGCTCCAGCCCTAGAATATTTATCTTTGATATTTAAAAATCAATGCAAAATATTTAAATAACTTTTGCTGAATAAATGCTCACATTCTACCCTGGATGATTTTGAGGTCACTGAACACTAATGCTATTCTCTTGGTGAATGGGCAGCCTTGCCCCTGGCTTAATGCGCCTGGCCCATATAAGTGGTCAAAATGGAGAATAAAAACAAATACATGTAAAAAGGGCAAATATATGATAACCTGATAGACAACCTTACTACTCTTTCTAAATAAAATAGATTCTAACTAGACAGGTCTGTATGGGCTATCACTTGTTTTTTAAAAAATCATGAGCATTAAATACTGAAAATTTAAATCCTTTTAATGTAATTTTCTTGTTAAATGGACATGTCACAAAATTTTAGCTCCCTCTCATCTTTACTCTCCCCGCTCCCCCCAAAAGAAAGCCTACTTTGCCAATGTTTATCTGCAATTTCTTTTATTGCTGACTATTGACTCAGTTTGGTTGACTAACAGGATCATCATAGGTTAATGTCACTCAAAGACACTATAGGTCTCAGTATATTTCATCACTGTCAAGGAAAATAAATGTCTTGCACGCAGAGTGACATTTTTGCTATCTTGATCTGAGTTTATCCTAAACACAGTGGTCTCTAGGACAGAGAAAAGGTGTCTGGTTTCTCACTGCAGCAGATCATGTAACTCTATGTGGTTTATTGATAATCTTGTAGGATTTCTAGTTAGTTACCACTCTAAGAGAATCTAAACTCATAAGACCATGTATGTCCATCAGACAAGATTTCCCTATAGAATTTGAACTTCTTTTTGTGTTTGTGTAAAGATTTTAAATTAAAAATAAATTCTGGTAACCATATTTGTATTGGCTTAAAATCAATTAATAGTAACCACATTCATATTAAAATGCTAATTAAGATAGTTTCACACAACTTTTTTCAAGTGTGACATGTCATGGGTCAAATGATTCTTATTTTATTTTTAAAAGAAAATGCTTTGGTTTAGGCTTACTGAACTTTTAACAAAACAAGTGTTGGGCTGGAGTGGTGGTTCTGCTATTAACGGCGCTTACCTGACATGCATGAGTACAAGGGTTTGAACCTCAGGACCACATACAAAGTGCTGGAGCAACGAAAGTCACATGAAAAAAACTAAATGAAATTGATTCTCTCTTCCTCTTTCTCTTATTGTCCCTCTTTTTAAAAAAGTATGGAAAAACAGTCTCAAGAAACATTGATTATAAAGATACTGTGTATTTTTTTGGATCATGGTTTAACTTTTCCTAACACATATCACCCTCACAAATTCACAAATACACCCTCTTCCACATCTTGTGTGCCATCCGCTTCACTGCAAACCAGCACCCAAGACCCTCTCAGAACCAATCTGTTCACAGACTTCATTTCACCTTTCCTTGCAGAAGCAGCACCCCTCTTATGGGAAAGCTCCACACTGGGGTAACGTGGTGTCTGTGCCACTAACTCATACCTGCTGTCCTCTAGAACCTTCTGTCCCCAGCACTCCCTCACCTAGCGCTATACCATCTTGGAATACGCAATAAACAGATTGTGCCAGTCTGTGGGCAGTAGCAAAGTATGGACTCCAATTTTTTCATTTGATATTGCTATTTAATAAATTAAAAAATGAAATTTTGAAAACAAAAAGTTTGATGGATATGTGTAAAATTAGTTTTTGAATTAGAATTAATATTTAATATACCCAGACCTTCCTCTAGCCCTACCCCTGTCCTTGAGTGTTACAGACGCTCTTAACTCCCTCACTTCAATCTCAGATTCTATTTAGAGAGTCCTGGCCTCTGGAGTTCCTTTCTGTACACCCTCTTGCCTCCCAACAATGCATTTTGTTGAAAGAGAGAAAGAGTGAGAGAGAAAGAGAGTAAATTTATTTTAGGTTTTTGTTTTTCCATTACTTAGTTGTGTGTGTGGTGCTGGGGTTCAAACCCAGGTCCTCACTCATGCCAGGCAAGTGCTATACCACTGAGCCACCACTACAACCCCACCAATAATGTCTTTTTAAATATTTACACTAGGTTAAACCTAATTTAAGAGGGGATTTATTTGTTTTATTGTATTAATTGATTTTATACAAATATGACTTGAGTGGCACTTTTCTTTTCCATAGACTCTTTGGAACTTTTAAAATAAATCTAAATGTGTCTAAAGGGCACAGTTTAACTTCTTCGAATCCTTTTTTGTGTAATGTGAAAGATGTCATGCCTGTTTTCTGACTTGTGTCTGGCCCTATGAATAAAACCATGTTTGACTCTGCAGTCTAATTAATGGAGTTCATTTTCAGGCCAGGTCTCTATTGGCAGCCCAGGATGGATCAGGGCCAAATTTCTGAGGTTGGTTGTTCACTGAGTAGCTTAAACATACATGGTCGTGCGTGCACACACACACACACACACACACACACACACACACACACACAAACACACAATCAGCAAAGGGATTTAAGGTAGTCATTTTGATGACAGCTTCACTGCAAATGGTAATTTCTTCTATCCTTCTGTCCGAAAACTCTACTTTAAATATTTAGTCCTGGAAACTTGTTCCTGCATTCACACCCAATCACAGCAGACACTGATAATGCTTACACAGATACTTGAGTATTAATAATTTTAGGTTTGTAGATTAACTTAAACCCTGCTTACATTGGCTCCATAGGGTGAAGGGTGCAGGCTCTGCACTGGGCAAGATTGGCCCATGGATCCACTGTTTATAGCTATAAAATGAGGACTGTTATTTGACTTCTGTAAAGTTCTGTTTTCTTATTTGGCACATCAGAAAACTTCAGTGCCTACCTCGTGGTGCTATGATATAGAATAAATGAGATTTAGCACACGGCCTGAGCACTCATTAAGTGGTACTTGACATTATTACTATTATTACTGTTCAAATTGTTAGGATTATCTCCATGATGAAGATGAGGACTATAATCAAGTGTATGCTGTTTTAACCTGGCTAAGACTAATTACCAGTCCTGTCTGACTTGCAGGTATTTTAGCTTTGAGGATCTCTGAAATATTTTTAGCAGCTAGGGAAATTCTACCCAGGCTTTGTAGGGCACGTGATCTCAGCTCAGTGTCTCTGCAGACACCATAGTCTGGGATGCTTGCTTTCCTTCCATTTTTTTTAAATTAGGAAAAGGCTTTTTCCTGTCTCATAACAATACTTTTATCTTATAAGATGAAATGTTTTCACTCTCATTGTAAAAGAAAGGTATTAGTACAACTAAATAAATGATTCTTAGTAGATGCACTATTAAAAGTAAAATCAAAGATGATATATATCCTTGGAATATCTTAGGCAATCTTATGGACGAGTGTTTCTGTAGCAACATGGGCAAATATACAAGCCAACTTGCAGCTGTGGAAGTCTCCAAAGACATTGAATTAAGGTGATGTGTTTTTCAGATAAAATGACAAAGAATGTGGAATAGTCGTAAGTAAAAAAGTCTGAAATTGAAATAAAATACCAATAGGAAAAGCATCAAAATTTATACAGAGATTTCTGAGATACACTAATATTATAATGATTGGCCTTTCCTGGGGGTTTCTCAAATGTGATCAGTTGGAATTGAATGTTCCTTAAATTGCTTTGCTTTGAAAGTTATCATTCCTCATTTGACTTCCCAGGTACACAAAAATGCTTCTGTTTCTGGAGTGTCGACTTTAGGATTATGGGATACCAAAAGTATAGCAATTAGTTTAAAGTGATTTTAAAAAACTTGTTCCATTTAAAGACACATACACAATAGGGCAAAAAAAGGGAAGGACCTGAATACATTTTAAAAATTTATTCATTGCTTTTGTTAATTGACACATAGCAGCTGGACATATTTCTGGGGCACCATTGATATTTTCATGCATACATATGTTTTGTGATGCTTAATTCAGGGTTAGCACATTTAGGTCCTCAAACAATTCTTTCTTTGCGGTGAGAACATTCAAAATCTTGTCTTCTAGCTTTTCCGAAATGTGCAATATATTATCCTTATCGATACTTACCCTACAGTACAATAACACACCAGAACTAATTTATCCTGTCTAAGTGGAACAATAGCCATTAGCTGGTCTTTCTCCATCCCTTCTTCCTCTCTAATCTCCCCAGGTTCTGGTAACTACCATGCTGCTTTCAACATCTATGAGATCAACATTTTTAGATTCCACCTATGAATGAGATCATTCAGTATCTGCCTTCCTGTGCCTGGCTAACTTCATTTAACATAATATGCTCCAGTTCTAACCATGTTGTTGTAAATAATAAGATTTCATCTTGCTGTGGCTGAATAGTATTCCATTGTGCACATGTACCACATTTTATAATTTATTCACTGGTTGGTGGACACTTAGGTTGATTTCATTTCTTGGCTACTGTTAATGGAGCCACAGTGAACATTAGAGTGCAGATATCTCTTTGACATAATGATTTTATTTCCTTTGGAGATATACTCAAGAATGAGATTGCTGAATCATATGGTAGCTCTATTTTTAATTTTTTGAGGAATCTCTATATTGCTTTCCATATTGGCTCTACTTAAATATAATTTATAGTCCCAGCAGCAGTTGTTGGGGCAGGTCTGAAACTAGCTACAGTTAGCCTTCTTCACTAAGACTTTCAGCAGACATGCTGTTTTAAGTTATCCTTTTAGAGTGTAGCCAAGGCTGGGGCTTGGCTAACTCACAGTCAAGGCCAGGCACACACTGATTCAGTGTATATGCTCAAGGTCATAAATATGAACTTGTGTGCATGCGCCCACTAGTCTAACCTCTTGTAAGCGTGTTGCTTTGTTTGAACTGTACATTAAAAAGGGCCTATGAAAATGGCTGAGAAAGAGGGCAGGGGGAGAAAAGGCTATGACCACCTTGGAATAAAGATGAAAAATATTTTCCACCATGCCTTGCATCTTCTTTCATCTACCAAATCCTTGAACCTTGATCCCTGGGCCTAGCCTCACCTTTGTCCCAAAAGCAGTGTATAAAAGTTCACTTTCCTGCACCAGCCTTTCTATTTTGTGTTTTTGATAATATCAATTCTAGACACAGCAAGATGATAGTTCATTGTATTTTTAATTTTGATTTCCCTGAGATTAGTTAGTGCCATTGAACTTTTTTTTCTTGTACTGGTTTGGCCATTTTCATGTCTTTTTTTTTTTTTAAATCTATTTAGGTCCATTGCACATTTTACAATCAGATTAAAATTATTTTTCCTTTTGCTATTGGGATGTTGGAGTTCCTTATATATTTCTACATATGAATCCCTTTATAAGATACCTAATTGAAACATATTTTCTCCTAATCAATGGATTTTCTCTTCACTGTGTTGTTGGCTTTGCTGTGCAGAAGCTTTTTATTTTAATGTGATCCCATCTGGTATGTTTGTTCTTGTTCCTGTGATTTGGGAAAATCCTTGCCTGGTCCATTTTCCTGAAGCATTTCTCCTGTTTTCTTCTAGTATTTTCATAGTTTCATGCTTCACATTGATATCTTTTATATTTTTTATTTGATTTTTGCAAATCAAAGCTAGGCCCTTTGATGATAAGGGCCTAGCTTCATTTTCTTGCGTATGGACATTCAGTTTTCTCAGTACCGTTTATTGAAGAGACTGTCCTTTCCCCCAGTGTGTAGTCTTAGCACCTCTATCAAAGATCACTTAGTTCTAGATGTATGGTTTTACTTCTAGACTCTTTGTTCTGTGTCATTGATTTATGTGTCTATTTTTGTGCCAGTACCATGCTATTTTGGTTATTCTAGCTTTGCAATATTATAAAGTCAGGTAATATAATGCCTCTTTGTTCTTTGTCCTGGATTGCTTTGGCAATGCAGAGTTTTTAGTACATATATTTTCTTTATGAATTTTAGGATTGCTTTTTTCTGTTTCTTTAAAGAATGTCATTAGCATTTTGATAAAGATCGCATTGAATCTCTAGATTACTTTGGATAATATGGAAATTTTAACAATATTGATTTTTCCAATCCGTGAACATGGAATATCTTTCCATTGTTTGGTGTTCTCTTCAATTTCTTTCATTGATGCTTTACAGTTTTCACTCTAGAGATCTTTCACCTTCTTGGTTAAATTTATTCCTAGTTATTTCATTATTTTTATAGGCTATTATAAGTGGAATTACTTTTTTGATTTCTGTTTCAGATAATTTGCCATTGATGTGTACAAACACTACTGATTTCTGTATGTGGATTTTGTATTTTGCAACTTTGTTGAATTCAGTTATCAGTTCTAATAATTCTGTTGTTGGAGTCTTTGCTGTTTTCAATGTATAAGATCATATCAGCTGCAAATGATCATAATATGACTTCCTCATTTCTAACTTGGATATCCTTTATTTCTTTCTCATGACTGATTGTTCTGCCTAAGACTCTGTCATTATATTGAATTAAGATTAATGAAAGCAGATATTTCTGTCATTTTCCAGATCTTACAAAACTTTGATCATTTCACCATTAGGCATTGCACTTGTTGTATATGTCCATTATCAGGTGCATGTATGTTCCTTCTATACTTAATTTGTTCAGTGTTTTTGTCATGAAGAGCTGTTAAATTTTACCAAATGCTTTTTCTGCATCTATTGAAATGATCTTATGGGTTTTGCCCTTCATTCTGTTAATGGGGTGTTTCACATTTATTTTTTATCTATGCAGAATCATCCTTGTATCCCCAGTTTGAATTCTACTTGATAATGTTGACTAATCTTTTTAATATGCTGTTGGACTTGGTTTGCTCACAATTTGTTGAAGATTTCTGCATCTATGTGCCTCAGGGATATTGGCCTGTAGATTTTTCTTTGTTGTTTTTTCCTTGTCTGGTTTTGGTTATCAGGGTGTTGCTGGCCTCATGGAATGAGTTTGGAAAAATCTCTTTGATTTTTTAAAATAATTTGTGAAGAATTGACAATTCAATGTATAAGCTTGTAATAAACATGAAAAGAATTTGTGTATTTAGAAATCTTGAGCAACAGAATATTTTGATAATAATATGCTTCTATTTTATTCCTATATTCTTACCTACTAGCAGGAGTTCTGTAACTTAAAAATACAACCAAGATAAGAAATAGGTTAAAATTATATTAAAATTTGTAACTGTTTGGAATCCCAAATTCTATTCAATTTAATCTTTTTGGAAAAGTCATACCTATCTGTCTGTCTGTCCCTCTAGAGAGTGCTTGTTTGTTTTGTTTTCTGAGTTCAATAATTGCATTTTGGTTCAAGAAGATTTAATAACAAAACACCATCCAATGAATTTATGTCCTTTAAAAATGTTATACAGGGCATACTGAATTGATTTATTTCTTTCTCTCTTCAAGTAGTTAAAGCCCACAAATGGTTAAAGCCTAGTGTATATTTGGCCCCAATTATGCACTACATATTTGTATTGAATAACATGTCTCTACTAAATAACACATCAATATGTAATGTATTAACTCAAGGATGATAATTTACAAAAAGCAATAAAAAATAAAACTGAAATATAGCACTAGGTTTTATTTTTTTACAAAAGGTCAACCTAAAAAAATGGCTTGTATTTAAAACTTTTTTCCCCCTAGAAACCTGTTGTTGAATAAAATATACTCTTCATGAATTGCTGCCGTTATTACTTCACATATTTTTTATTCCAACAAAAAGTTATCTAAATAACTTTTATTTTTCTTAAGCAATAAGACATGGAAGTAGTTGCCAAATCTTAATGTGAAATAACATTAATTAATTCATATCACTAATCTAAGTCAGACTGAAAACCTTTAATAAAACAGTAACAATTCAAGACTGAATTTAAAGAGGTGACATTTAGTTCTTGATGGAACATGACATTTTGCCATAGATCCTAAGATAAAAAATAATTTCAAGTTAGTTGTCTTCTTTCAATGGCAGCAAGACAGTGAATTCTGTAGCGTCATCTGCATTTGCACCGGGACTCGAGACCCCTATAACATCTGGAAAAAAGTCAGTTTCCTGATGCAGCACTGATTGCTGCTCAACAATAATAGATGAAGTCCAACTTTTTAAGAAGGAATTTGTGTGTGCGGGTGGAGAAGAGTGAACAAAATTGGTATTTAAGGTCTTTTAAGTGTCAGTCTGGGACTCTTCTAATTTGTCTTTTCTCATGCCTGACCAGGGTCTTCATAAACAATTAGTTATCATGGATTGTATTCACAGGATCAATTCAGTGTTTTCAAGACATCTGGAGTCAAATATGCACTAGAATTGAATTATTTGTGGGTTTTGATTACCAAAGAGAAAAGAAATTCAGTATTCCTTTCAAAATATTTTTAATGGATATACATTCATTTGGATGGTGTTTTGTTATTAAATCTTCACAGACCAAAATGTAATCACTGATCTCAGAACAAAAACACCCTCTTGAAAACTCGAGGAGTGTAGGAGAGCTAGTGAAAACTGACTGGCTTCTCTCCGCGAACCGCATTTCTTTTCTTAACAATACTCTTCTTTCTGCAGCTCAAACACCTACATGAAAGAGTACATACACTCCCAAAGCTACAGGAGACTGTTTTTTTGATCTGTGGATCACATGGACAAAAAAAAAAAAAAAAAAAAAAAAGAATTTGCATTCTGCTTCCCTTCGTGGAAAGGAAAGTTCGACTTGCTTAAAACATCTGTAAATTATATATAATTATATACACCTGTAAATTAAATTCCTTAAAACACCTGTAAATTATGTAAGTTGGACAAGAGAACAAGATAAGAAAGGTGTATTTGATATTCTTTCAGCAGTTTAACCAAATTCAATGTGAGATGCTGGACCCTGGGAATCATATGGTGTGGATTAACAATCATCAGTCAGTATTTACAGAATGTCTATTGAATGTGTAACATTGCTAGAAATTACTTTGCCGCAGGCTGTGTGGTTCCTTAAGAGGAGATTTAAAAAATAAAATAATATTCACTCAAAAACACCTAATTAATGACGACTCTCTTGAGAAAACATTTTCCATAAAATTCTAACCCTTACTCTTTTAAAATATCCTGAGTTTGCCAACTTTTAGTATTGTCTAGAAAATCTAAGCACCTTTGCAGTTCCAAAGTCCATATTATCTGACTCTTCTGAGCTAAGCCATAGCTTGTTCTCAAATATTTGTGTCAGTTCTTCCAACAGGTAGTTTGGATGGTTGGAAAATAATATATTCCCACCATAATCTAAAACATTTCATAAACTGTTAAAATGGATTGATATTTGCTACTACTCTTAAATAATTCTAGAATTATTTTTTTCCACATTTATTAGAAGTATATTGCGATACAGGATACAGATGAGGGGGAAACATTGTCAAAACTGTAGCAATCAATGTGTATAAACTTTGTTAACCAGGGGTAATGCTAACGCATAGCATTATTTCATCTATTGCAGTTTCCCCCAGAAGAACTCATGTGTTAATTGGGTATGTAGTGTAGGAATAACATCGGCTTCTGGGATGGTTCCCCCATCTTCCCCATCACCAGACTCCTATGAGTTCTTCATATACCCTCTCCCCTCCCCATCCCCTTCTCTCCACCTCCAAGTTACCTAGGGAGCTTTCGCCCCTGTTGCACTGAAAGTCATTCAATTTGAGGCTTTGTTAGGTCAGGAATTATTTTTCCTTAATGAGAACTTAGCCATATATTTAGAAATTAATTATACTAATTTGACCAACATTTAAAAACATCAGTTACCTCACTGAAAATTCTAAGTTGGTATTGTACCTTACGTAGAAGAGATATTTTTCCATATTTTTAAGTTTAATTAAACAAAATTTCTTTAGGCTATTATAACAAGTTTTGAGACATAATTTTTGTTAACATATCAATGTACATATAAACATTGTACCCATTGTACTGATAATGCATATTAATAGAATGTGTATATATAATTAATATGCATTGGTGTGGTGTTTATAATCAAGATATTCATATGAGGAGAACAATTTTCCTTCTTTGAAATATCAGAAGGAATTTTTTTTTTATCTGTAAGGAACAAGGTACTAAATTTTTTCTTTGTTTTTTTTTTCTCTTTTTGCAGTGGCATTGGTAGTTCATAGCTGTATGGACTACATGCATCAATGACTATCAAATTATTTAGAAAATTTCAGCCCACCATGGCCACCTTCTCAGCTCCCAAGGCATATTTTTTACCCCTCCTGAGCTAAGCAGTGGCTAGTCTTTAATGTCTCTGGATAATTAGAGTGGGCCCATGTGGAGGAAAAAATTATGCCAGACATTCTCACTGTGGCCTGAGTGAGAAATTGGGGGCACTTTTGGGAAATTCAGTATCCAGACAAAAAAAGGGGGGGGGGTGTATCCTTGGAAAAGTTGCTTCCATGTGAATCTCAGAAATTTAAAGTGAAGTCTGATGTTGTCTACACCCAAGAGCGTCAGGACTCCCTGGCTCCCAAGAGGATCGCACAGAGCTTGAAAGGAAGACCGATTGTGTACGTGTGAGTATGTGTTTAAAAAACTACATTAATAATAATTATAATTTTAATAAAATCAATTTAACTCTGTTGCTCCTACTCAATAATACCTTAGATATCACTGTGATAACCTTATCTAATCTGATCTTATCTAAGCTATTCTGAACACTTCACCAGCTTAGTTTCCTCTTTAATACAAGTGTTCATTTTCATAGTTCAGTTTAAACAATTTGACGAGGGTTGAAGAAGAAGGAAGGTGTTGCAAGCCTACGATTGGGCAACAATCAGTAAAGGATACATTTGCAAGGGCCAAATCTTTTGATGTCACAATTTCCTGGCCAAGAAATGAGGTGATGTCACAGACTGCTCTATGACATATTTTTGTTCGTTGTTTTTCACTTTATTTCTCTTCTCTTTACTCGAACAGCCTGCATATCAACATTGCCTTTCAGAGATGTGAACTCCTACAAGTCTATCTCATCATAACATCCCTAATTTTCATTTACTTATGTAGGTCTAATGTATGGTAGTTTCTATTATAACAACTAACTTGATGGAGTTGTTTACAATACAGTATTAATTGTAAGAAATTCATTTTTTTCAAGTCCTCCAATTGAACTCTGAAAAAATCACAATGCCTCTAACTGAGTCTTTAGTGTTAGATTAATTTGGCTCCAGTCAAATGAAATATTTTGTCATTAATTTTCTTGAACAATATGAAAAAGTACATGTAGATTCTCTTTCTTCTTATCTAAGGACATTTTATGCCAAGAATACTGCTGTATGCTAGCATTTTAACAGTGTAAATGTTCTCTGTGTCACAAACTGTTTCTTCCAGTGTGGAAGGAAAATAATTTTTTCCCCTTAAATCATTTCTTTTCCTGTGAGCTGCCATGGCATTTGGGTTGGCAAGAAGAGATGGGGATGTGATTTTCTTTCTCTTTTCCACATGCACACAGCCATACCTATGCAGACAGACAGACAGACACACACACACACACACACACACACACACACACCCCACATTGAAAAAACCACTATTTGCTGTAATGACCAAGGCATAAAAATGTTTGCACTGCCTGGAGGAAAATGAATTTTTTTTGTTCACTACCTTTTATACCAGGGCTACTATGACTACAAAGATGTGCTACACAGTTGCATATAAAGAAATCAGGCCTCTTTGCCAGAGCTGAATAAGCAAGTTATTATTTATTATAATTATCAGTAGCCATGCAACATCCAGCAGCAATGGAGATCTAGTGGCAGTAAAATAGCATGGAATTACGTATGGTTCTGAGAATTGTTCTTTACTATCAACTTTGATTATCTCCAAAGCTCAAATTAAATCATCTAAGATTAACATATTTAAGAAATAATATATGACAACTTTCAAAGTATTCCCGATAGAGAGGGTGATGCAAGCAAGCTCTCATTACTGTTTTCTGCCAACTCTAGCGTCTAAAGATGCTGGCCAATGTTTGAAAGCTTTTTTAACTAAGAACTCCCTCAGATGTTCTTTGATGATAAGGAAGAAAGGAGGAATCAGAATAGCTTTGTGTCTGTGGTGATGAAGGAGGGTCAGAACCACAGCAGACTGGCTTTCAGAAAAGAGCAGGACTCTAGAGAGAAAAGTTACAGATTATTAGGGACATTGATCTTGCAATGCACTATAACGATTCTTAATGCTAGACTTGACACTTCATGAAACAAATAACATGTTGACCCCTACATAACCTTGTGACTAGGAACAATAATGAACCACTTATGCAGAGGTGAAAAAGGATTTAATCTGAAATTACAGCAACAACATTGAACTCAGATAATAAAGTCTAAGTGGAATAGTTTGGCTTTCTGGATAATATGACTGTGGATATCGTGTTTTTCTCATTTGTATTATCTCTATATTAATCATATAAATGAGCATCTAAATCAATACTTTTGAAAGTGCCAAGGATGCTATTATTATTCTGGAGCAATAGAAATTAACCAAGAATGACTAGTGGAAATAAGGATATAGGGCCACCCTAAGAATATATTAGTGATGAAGAAAAGATTTTATTATCATAGAATAAAGGCCACTATTCACCCTATGCAATCACAATATTTATCACTGACACCATCTAAAAATAAATCAATTCAATTGATGAATTTGATCAGCATCAAGAATGGTTGCCAAAAAATCAGTTTTACCCAAGTTTTAATCAAAATGGTTCAAAAGCTATGTTCAACTGACAATGATATTATGGTCTAGTAAATGTCACATATGGAGTCTCATGCATGAATCTGAAAATATGGCATGAAACACTGGTGCACATACAGGTCTCTCAATGGAATGCTTCCAGTGTGCAATTTTGGAAATTCTATTAAAAATGTGTATATGGATCATCACACAGAAATTCCATTATGTTTCTCTTTTTGCAAAGGATGTTTTATACAGTATCTAGTCAAGAGGATAAAATAGTCCTAATATTATTGAGAAATTCTTCAGAAAAAAAGGAAATTTCTGTTGAAATTATAAGTGTGCACAAGAATCAGGTCAAATTTAGTTGTTCCTCCGATTGCCCACCTTAACTGCTAAGGCTGTTTTTATGTGAAACTGTGGTATTTCACCAAAACATATAATATTCCAATTTATTTGATCTAAAGGACAACAAGTAAATTCATACATTTACTTTGTGCTTCAATTAAGTTGGCTAGAACAGCTGAAGTAGTTGATACAGTGGTATAAAGACATTCCAAGTCCACAGTTGATCTGTAGTCTTCATGGATTAAAGGAACAAATACTGGAATAACTGAAGGTCTGACTTGATGCAGGTGGTCAAGTGCTATATGGGTGAGTGGTACAGCCTCTCTAGATTTTAATTTTACATCCTGTAAGAATGAAAGATCTAGAGTAGACTGTTACATTAGGTCCTTCCAGCTCTGATATTCTCTACTTCTATCCCAATGATAGTAAAACTAAAACCATTTTGTTGTCACCTGACCATTAATCGCTGGAAGAGTTTCCTGTTGACGTTGTAAGTAATTACATATCAGAGAATGGTTCATTGAAATGCATAAAAAATTAACTGTATTCAAATTAATACTGGAAGAAAAAGCTTTGGTTTATGTAGGATCTCACTTATATGTGGAATCTAAAAAAGGTGAAATCATATATATAAAGAGTAGGATACCGGTTACCAAAGGCTGGTGGGATGTGATCAGGAAAGGAAAGACATTGGTCAAAAGATATAAATTTACAATTAGATGTGAGGGATAAATATGGTATTTTATTGAACAGCCAAGAGGCAAGTGCTTGTAATAATGTACATTTTAAAAGAGGAAAAATAGAGGATGCTGAATGTTCTTTCCACAAAGAAATGATAAAGTTCTGCATGGATGTGCTAATTAGCATGCTTTTGCTCATTTCATGGGATATACAGGTATAGAACACATTTACCCTTCAAATGTATAGTTATTGTTTGCCGATTGATAATAAATAAAACTTAAGAAGTACACTTTGGCATGGATTTTTAATGTATAAAGGGAACATACCTCTTTAACAGTTCTCTAAATAGCTTTGTGTTGGCAATGAACTGCACATAGTGGCATCTTCTATGTAGAGGGTTTCAGTATGCTGCATTTTTATTTATTTTATAAATGAGAAAATATTCAAATTTGGCTCAGAAGGGCTTGTTTTCTGGAGAAATTTTGAATAAGTTTCTGATTTTTTTCTTTTCAAAGCATCTCTGCCAGCTACAAGTGAGTTTCCATATGTTGTATGGTATTTAAAGAGAAACTGTTCTTGGAACTACCCAATTTCAGATGTTACAAAGAATGTCTACCTAAAAAGGAGGTTGCAAAATAGATTATAAAATTATTTTGGCATCATTTACTAAAGAAAAATGGGTAGTATTTACTAACATTTTATCACACCATTATATATAAAAGGAGGAAGCTACTAAGTTTGCTAGTTACTCCAGTATCATTTAAAGCAATCAAGTGTATAGAAAGGTTTATTGTGTCCCTTTATCTCCCATAAAGTGAATTCTGCAATGAATAGATACACCTGGCTGTGTGCTTTCCAAGACCCTGATTTTTCTCTGTAACGTTTTGTAATTATAGTAGTTCTTTACAATTTATGATATGCAATCATTTACAATTACAAATGCATGTCAGTCTTTGATTTGGGTCTCTTCTAAGCTTTGGGTCTCTATAGAAATCCCAGCTTGCTCCTGTTTTCCACTGTGCTAGAGAGAATGAGAGCCATGCAGGCACTGAAACGTACCTCACCACAGAGGCTTCCCAGAGCAAGTCTCCTTGCAGGTGCAAGTTCAGATGCACAAAAAATTTATTAAATCAGATTCTGTCACTTCAGGATTTTACTCATCTCAATCTCTGAATTAGAAAATTGCCCCAAGAATAGATAACGGGCTAGTGTGAACATAAATTTTAAGTGTCTCTCCTTTTAAAATAAGAACTCCCTAGAGAGAATACTAAGGACTCTATCTCATGAAGTCTGCATGTAATTAGTTTGAACTGAGTGTGCGGTGACATAGTGGACTCTGTGATCTAAATCACCCCACGGAGTGGTGTGTTCACTGTTCTCCCAACAGATGACGGAATGTATTTTCTAAGTATGCCAGATCTAGTTAGACTCCATGCACGCTGTGTGCACATTTTCAAAGCATCTTTCTTTTAAATACAAAAGATGCCACGCAAAACCTTGACAGTACTAATCTAAAGAAGAATCATAAACATTCCGTGTTATTTCAAATTGCAATTTGTCATTAACAGGAAAGAAAATTCAAGACATTTGTGGTATTAGAGAAGCCTTTCTGATTTTTAAGTATGGATTTATCATAATAGCAACATCCTATGACATGTTGAAAACACAGCTCTGTGCATAGGACTATTACAAAGCAATGCTGACACCTACAGAGAATGTACGCAAATATCCGAGTTAATTGGCATATACTTTACCAATCTTACATTTAGGAGCTAATACTTTAAGTTACCTAGATATGCAAAAAATAAGATAATTTGAGATGCTGAATTTAAAGAGGGCATTTAATTTATAATCAAAATACACATCTTTTTTTATTATTTCAGTAAACTTCATGGTTGTGACATTATTTGACCATCAGTATTTCAACACTCAAGGAGAGAGCCCATCTCCTCAATCCCATTGCTGTGGAATCATCTGCTGATGTGAATCAATGATGTGTAAAAGGTACAGTGAGAAACACACTTACATATTCATTCCGTTTTCCTCCTCTATTTGGGTAGTATTTCTCGTGAGGAAGGAAAGCCATCTTCCCCTCTATGGAAGAGCTAAGATAGAAAGTTCCAGAATGTATAATAAAAAAGGGAAAGATATCCTTGACCAATATTTTTCTGTTGCCTCTTCAACTCGATGCTATAAAAGAATGTGTCCAACAAAATTAAGCTACAATGTAAACTTAGTCCAATGACTTTTTAATTTTTTTTGGTAGGCAAAATTCACTCTTCTTATAGTAATCAAAAATTTCTCATATGCTACTCATCATATGAAGGAATCAGTTTCCAACAATGAAGAAAAAGATCAGAGCCCACTAATTGACTGTAATTTAAATCTAAATATGTTACCAGCAATTCTTTTAGAAAATATTCCACTTATTTGCATTAAAATATCTAAGAATAATTTGATAATGATAATTCAGATAATTTGATAATGAAGAAAATGTACAGAAACTTACCTGAGAGACAATGAACTGACTTAATGAATACAGGAATTATGCTCCTGAATAAAAAGATTAGGGTAGAGATGACATTATTATTATTCATGAGAGTTTATTTGCTTACACTTTTTAGAAGTTCATGAACAAAGCTGTTCCAAGCACTTGTAACAAGAGGACTAACAAGAGAAGAGAATTTATTACATGATTAATAAAATGTATATTAGATAATATAAACACATATAATATGAAGCCAAAATAATCAGAACAATGTAGATCCAGCACTATATAGATGGATACTCCCAAAGAATAATGTCTATAATTTAGAAACGGACTCAGAAAACATTGTGAAATGAAGAATATTTAATATAATGATATTAGTAAAACTGATTTCCAAGCTTATTAAATTAGGGAAAAAAATAGAAAATGCAGACAGCAAATCACATATGTAATCTGATCTTGAGATACCAACATATTACAAAGAAAAATAAGATCACACAGTATAAAGTACATTGAAGAACACAAAAATAGAAATTTTGTATATCAAAATTATATCACGTAAATTAAAAAGAAAGTAACAGACTTGGGGAAGATATTTGGAGAGATTATGAAAAAAATATAAATCATTAGAGGAAAAAATCTGGTTAGACTAGGCAAAGATTATAAAAGGTTATTCCCAAATGAGCTAATGTAATTGTTTTAGAAATAAAAGAAAAAAAATCTATTTAACATAACTCTTCTTCCTATTATATCGCACATTCCAGGAAATCCATGTCATTAGCTTCAGCAAATATTCACTGTATTGTCACAAAGCCCATGAATGTGTCTTTGTTCCCAGGGACTGTAACTTCTTCTCTCTTCTATGATCCTAAATCTTACTCATATTTTAAGAATCACATAAAATGTCTTGTCCTCTGTGGTGTCTTCTTCTAGCCCCATAGAGGAAATGTTCTTTAACATTGAACTTTAATGTCTCTTACTTTCATTTTGAGATTATATTCACCGATACCAGCCTACATTTTGCACTGTTATTTTATGTTTTCCTCTATATCCTAAATGTAAGTTTTCTTAATAAAGTTGGAGTATTTTTCACTTTCCTGTCCTTGGCAGATCTGTCATGTCAAAAAATAAAATAAAATAACAACAACTAAAAGAAGGCAAAGAGTGAGAATAGTGACAGACTATTATAAATAGGGACATTAACACATACAAATTAAGCTTCCTATGACAGAGAAAACCTGCTTCTTTCCATGTCTATGGGGTTTTTTGGTCACAAAGAAAATGTTCATACATTCCAGACAGAAAAAAAAATGTGCAAGACTACCTTCTTTTGATCAGTCCATAAAACATGAAATAAAAATTAATAGTAAATTGGTAAAATACAAAAAGAAACTTAGAGATTCAGATACCTGGAAATTTGGAAAAGAAAATCTTCTAGAAGATTAAAAAACCTTTGAATAATTTTGGGTAAAATGTAAAATTAGAGTACAACTACACACTTTTAAAAATCATGGGAATGAGAAAAATAAAATTTAAGCCTATGAGACAGGGGACATAGCACATGCTTAGCGTGCACAAGGTCCCGGATTTAATCCCCAGCACCAAAAAGCAAAATAAACCAGCTTTATAAAATATTGCCTGGAAGAATTTTTTTTTCATAAATTACTTCATGAGAAGGTATAGTGACTGCTTGTTCAATATGCATTTGAGGATTCAGTTAGGGCAGACTTTCTGAACGACATGCTAGAAAGCTAACGCCTGTGTATAATATGACTTCTTTGCAACCAAAGGTTTAGGTCTGGAATGTGTTTGGCTAGTACTTATACTTGTGAGTTCTAGAAAAGCATTATCCTGTAGAAGTATGATGCTGTCCTATGTGATTTTAAATCACATCAGAAAAAGTAAAAACAGATGAAATTAAATTCAATCATACATTTATGTTATTCAGTATTATTTGATATTGCATGCATTCAAAACCCCATTTCAAAAATATCATGCCATCAGTGTTTTAAAACTGGAGATATTTCACATTGTTTATCCCCCCCCCATTACGATTTTGAAATCTGGTGTGTATTTTAAACGTGGAGCACTCTCCTTGTGGATTAGCCACATTTACAATACTCAGGCGCCACATGTGGCTATGGCTGCCTTGTGAGGCAACAGAGGCCTAGAAAATGAAAATGGAGGAAGGGTTTTGTTGGCAGTTTCTGTAGCGGAACTCCATTGCCCCATCAGAGGCAGATACCCTGGCTAGGATGACTTCCTGTGCTCTTGAAGCCAACGTTTCCATTGATGGCTTCCTTTCTCTCCCTGCCTGATTGTATCAAATGTGGCGCCTCCTTGACAGAGCAGTTTTGTAAGTGTCTTCTGGAGTTGTTCCTGGATCAGAACCAAGCCTGCTTCTTTAGGTCTTCTAAAATCTCTCTAAGTGTACAATTCTATCAATTTCTTTCTGCTTAAAATAGATTGCTTTTTGCTCCTTGCAACTGAGCTCCAAATGTATACCATATCATCATAAATCTTCTCATTCCCGAAGAAGTGAAAATAAATGAACCTAGGATTTAATACATTAACAATTCCTTTAAATGTGCATAAAATAAAGAAGGAATTAATAAAGAAAAAAGGGTCTAGAGCGATGGCTCGGTGGTTATGGCGCTTGCCTGGCATGGATAAGGACATGGGTTTGAACCCCAGCACCACATATACAATGAAGTGTCAAAGCAACGACAGCCACATGAAAACTATATAAAATTGATGTTCTCTCTCTCACTGGCCCTGTCTTTAAAAAAAAAAATAAAACAGAAAAAGAATACTAGAAGAAATCTAACTAGTCCAATAAAGTAAAATTGGAAATCATAAAATTGAGAATAAAAGGGATATGATATACAATAATAACACTACAATTATAAGAAAGCACTGCATGGACTGATAAATGCTCATAAATTTCAAAAATTGATTAAATAAATGGAGAAAATCATGAATTTCTAAGAAAAGTGAGATGATAAACTTTGATTGAAGATACGGGGAACACCTGAATGAATGTTCACAAAACATGAAAAGAAACACGCATGTGAGATGATAGAATATCATTTTTCTACAGAAGAAATCCTGCTGATGGAAAAGTCTCTGTTCTCTAAATCCTCATGTTAGACGTACCAGATGGGACGTTATTAAAAACCAATGAAGATGAGAGTAGAGATTAACTACATGGGTTCCATAGTGCTGCACGTAGCAGTTAGATCATTTTGCACTCAAAATAGTCATAAAAGATAGCAGAAAAAAATTCCAATTTTAAGTGATACAAAGCGGAATCTAAGCATTTCAAAATGGCTGAACATTTTATTTTTCTCACAGTATTCTGAATAAGTGATGCAGTTAAATAACTAATGCTTGTGTATGAATAATGTTTGATGGGTTGATAGGAGCAAAATCTTCCTCCAATTGAGTTGAGGACTACTTTCCAGTTAGTTAATCAGCAAAATAGATGATACAATTACAAGAAGGGAGATAGGATGTCTAGCATGGGAATTATAAAGTACATATGAACCTTTACTAACTCTTCTTTGACTATAAGGAAGTAATTATATGGAGTCTGTTCTATTCAGCATTGCATTCATGAAAGGAAGAATAAAACGGAAAAAGAAAATATTCAACTGTATTCCAAGGATTTATAATTTAACTTTCTTAATCATCAGTTTTCAGTGATGAAGTCATTTTGGATTTCCATGGCAGACAAATAACCAGCTATTGGGTGACTATTTGTACAGTATAAATATAAGATTATACATTTCTTCGTGATATGCCCTTTCTATCTTACTCAATAGCGTACATAACAAAGTGCTGGTTGAATTGAATTCATTTCATGCTGTTGGATTACTTTGTGGGGTCAAGCTTATCACATAGCAACAATACATGAAAACAGGCATCAAATTCTGCTGTATAATCTTTGAACAGTCTTGAGCCTGTTACCAGTTTCTTTCTGAATCCTCAGGGAGCTTCCGAGCGACCAAGCCTGTGAATGGCTTACTGACCTTAGAAGTGGAACCTACGGATGCTTTGCTTGTTCCCCATTATCTAAAAGAAAATGCCTTTATCCATCGCCCTTTTGCACACGGAGTCACACCTAATAGCTAAGCAGTGTTGCTCCCAATGACAGATCACAAGGGGCCGCAAGTGTTTCAGAACACTCACATACATTATAAAGAACTTGTCACAAATGAAGATTCAGTCATCTTCCCCAAGTTCCTAACCAGCAACTTAAAGACTCATGGAAGGCAAACATAGCTAAGAAGCTGCTGACTACCTGTGAATCTTGAGGTATTAGTATGGTTTCAATTATTCTACGAATGAGGGAATTAGATAATGATATGTGATCATTTATATTGCAATGATTCTGAACAGTGCTAAGAAAGTATCATTAATATTAAAATAACGTGTTTTAAAAATTAATACAGGTCTGGAGTGGTGGCTCATCAGTTACGGCGCTTGCCTTGTATGTACGAGTACTCAAGTTCAAACCCCAGCACCACGTACACAACAAAGTCTTGGAGTAACGAAGGCCACGTGAAAAAACTAAATGAAGTTGATTCTCTCGTTCTCTATCTCTCTCTCTCACTGTCCCTCTGTCTTTAAAAAAAATTAATATAAATTTCATGACTTCGTATCCTCATTATATATACTGTATTTAGTTGCATTATATTGCATAATTAAATAAAATTGCTTTTTAAAATTACTAATTACAAAATTGGAAACTAGTGCAGCAACATTAAATATGGTGGAAGTAAAAATTAATAAAAATCCAGATAAGATGTAATGCTTTACAATCTAATACCTTTTTTTAGAGTTATAAAGGGAAAGGGAAGGGAGGGATAAGGGAGGGTAATTGGGGGGGCACTCCTGGGGATAATTGCAATATCCAGAACATTTACACATTTTATACACATTTTATATTATTTTGTTAAAATCTTGTAAGGTTGTTAAAAAAAAAAGGATAAAGAGATTTTAAAAAAAAATCCCTACTTTCCTGTAGTATCTTTGTTTAGTTTAAAAACCAACTTTTTAAAACTTTAGGAAGCTAAATCCATAAGAATAATTCCAGAATTATTTGCATACTTCACCAAAAAAGTCTTATAAACTCAAACTAGAAGGAAAACAGATAGGAAGGAAGGGAAGAAAGAAGAAAGAAAGAAAGAAAAAAGGAAGAGAGGGAGGGAAAGAGGGGAAAATGTAAAGCAAGACAATCACCAAATCACTCAATTTAATCAATATATTTTGTTCCTGTGTTTATTAATTAAATAACAAGATATTTTGTCATTATATGGGCAGTTTAGAACATGGAATCTCTAATGTATAACAAAATTACCCTTATGTTTCAATCTGAAAAAAATTGCATTTGTGGTAATAACTATATACCTATACAAATCTAATTGAACTCAGTTATCTAATCATACACTATATATAATATCATATGTATGTGAGTATAAAATATGTGTATACACATAGATAAATATATAAGTATATGTATCTTATATAGATATTTAATACGTCGTGTGCACCAGAGCATTTGGTATAAATAAAACCTAAAATGGGTTTTACACTTAAACATTTATATGTAGTTTTTTCAATGTTTTAGAACTACTGTTATATAATAATTATATAATATAATGTAATATAGTATATAGTATTCAAACAGGATTTATCTGATTTGGGAATCTTAACCTTTTCTTTCTTCCAGAAGATTTTTTTTTTTATTAAACTTCTGTCCTTTGGGACATTGTTAAATGTTACAGACCTAAGAGTAGGTATAGAGTATTTCAGTTTTAAAATATGGATAAATTTTATAATTTCCATAGCAACAGTAGTTCTAAAACATTGAAAAAAGTACATATAAATGTTTAAGCGTAAAACCCATTTTAGGTTTTATTTATACCAAATGCTCTGGTGTACACGACGTATTAAATTGTTCACTAATCAACCACGGAAGGATTAAAATGTGAAAGTTGTAAAATACAGGCAAAATGTGGGAGAAAATAAAAGATGGATACTCCAGGGGAGAATCTAGAGAGGATATTTTCCATGAAGCTGGAGAAGGGGAACAGAGTTTACAAAGCATCAAAGGAAGCAGAAACACGCTCATTCCTCTTTGATTCTCCCTCATAGCCTCGAAGTCCAAGTCCTTCTGTGTCAATTCTTCTCTCATTTCCTAAAGTGGAGGTGATCATTTTTCATACAGCATCTATGATTTTCCCTTGCTCTCCATATACAGTATTACATACTGTTAGAATACACCTGCTGTCCACCGTATTAGCTTGCACAGTCATTCTGGGTAATAACCAGGCATCACCCATTTTTTCTGTGTCTAAATTTTACTGTCAACAAATATACATTGACCTCTTAGGCAAGTAGGCATCATTATAAAAGTCACAGTGATTATAAGTAAATTTTCAATGTGAGTTGCATATCAGGTGCTATACTATATGCTTTGAGAATTAAAGTCATGATAGATAACTCTTTTTTAAAGAGAGAGGAACAGTGTGTGTGTGTGTGTGTGTGTGTGTGTGTGAGAGAGAGAGAGAGAGGGAAAGAGAGAAACAATTTTATTTAGTTTTTCACATGGGTTTTATTGCTCTGAGACTTTGTAGTGTACGTGATGCTGGGGTTTGAACTCGCGTACTCGCACATGCTGGGCAAGCGCCATAACCACTGAGCAATAGCTCAGGTCCCCGTAATAGATAACTCTTAGGAATTTATTTGTGATTTTTTATTTTGCATAAAAATGCACTTAAATATTTAATATCTTAATTTGAGGAAATAATACTATGCTTTGTAGGGTTAATCAAAATACAGTATAATTGAACAATTCTAAAATTTGACCATGTACTTTGCAAAAATGTTGACTAGAAAACATGTGAAATCAATGGCCATTTTTACTTATTTGTAATAGGTAGAAAAAAGAGGTACACCCCAAACTTTGATGTCAATGTATATCTATTGTTGTGCATTTAAAAAAATAGAGGTATGTGATGCTCTTTTTTCACTGAAAATCTTAATCATATTTTCACTTCTTTTATTTTTATTTTCTTTAGTGCAGTTGTGGAAGGTGCTGTAATGGCTAATGAAATTTCTAGAAAGTTTGAGGAAAAATTTTGAGCAGTATTTAAAGAATACTTTCACCTTCTCAGGCTTGAATTTATGCAGAGATCTGGAAAACAGAGGGCGTATTCTATGAGCCTAGCTGAGGTTTTTTTTCTGTCTTTCTCTGCCGTTCCTGTAGGAACTTAGACTGGACAAGGAAATTTATGTTGGCTGTCAACTTCTGGTTCTCACTAGAGGTCGCAGGATGTCAAAAAACTGACCAGCCAGCAAGGACACAGCTGCCAACGTTTGTCCGGGTAACACATACCATACTCTTTGTACAGTCTGCGGAATGCCACAGACAGTGGGCCACTGAGAACACCATACCCTACAACACATTAGGGCCAATTAGTGCTGTGACTCCTGCACCCTTTCTGTCTTTGAAATTAAGAGCTTCAGTGCTATGTGACCTTTGAAGACCCAGCAGCTGAACAGGATCTGAAGGATTGGTCTAACATTCTCCAAAGCAAATGCTTCCATATAGTTAAGGTTATCTGAAGGCTTAGATTATTATCATATTTTCTCCCTTTTATGAAGCGTTAGAGACATTTCTTTAGCAACACAGTAATACAGGCTCAACACTTACAAAATCGTATTTCTTTAAGAGTTTTACACATTTTGCTAGAGAAGAAGGTAGTATTGTCCTGTCCTTAACGCACGTTAGTAGTTTTCACATGTACATATTCGTGTTTCTTCGGGAATTTTCAAGTCTCAACTTGAAACAGTAATTCATACAGTACTTTTGATATCCAGACTCTGACGTGGTGCTCATACTTTGAATTCTTTGCCCATTGTACTGTCTAGAACACCAATAAAACAAAACAATGCCAAAACACATATAGAAATCTTTCATAATTATCGCACAAAAGTAACTATTGTAAATCCTCAGAACTTTTAAAAGCAGACACCATTCTGAAAATTTACTCTGAAATGAGGAATGTGATTAAAAGATTAATCTTATGGAAAAGTATATTATGCAAACTGCAGAAAAATAGATTTTCATCTTTGATAGGAATTCAAAAGCCACAAGTAACCTTATGAATCTAAAAAATGGCCATCATTTTAGACTACAGCAGTTGAAACTGGAAAGAAAATGCAAACAATTTTGCAATAAAATAAGTTTTTGATTTGCTAAATTAAAATTGGTCACTTTGATGTTTGGGGAAATTATTAGAAATAGCTAAGGTACTGGGGTTGGGGATTTAGCTCAGTTGGCAGAGCGCTTGCCTGGCACTCGAAAGGCCCAGAGTTCGGTCCTCAGCCCTGGGGGAAAAACAAAAACAAAAAATCTAAGGTACTGAGGAAAAAGCAATGAATCTTGAGTTCAGAGGAAGCTAATTTGGGGAAAGAGGAAGAACACAATTTAGAAACTGTCTAGTGCATTGTACTTTTTCTTTTGTACTCTTAAAGCCCTTAACTGGCCTGTGCACCCTCTGTCATGAGCTTCTTGTTTCATGATTATTTTATCTATCTTTTGGGGGCATGTCCTATGAACTGAAGCATTTAATACTGGATTATTAGAATAACTAGCTAATAAAATATCCCTCTACATATGGAATTAATTGCTTTACTAATTGCTTTCCTGTTTTACTAGTAATTAAAAGCACACAGTTTCAGGTTCTCTGCATGTGGTCTGATGATTTTAAAAGAGTGAGCCATAAACTTTGCACTGATTTTAAAGCCAAACACATGACAATTTCCATTTCTCATAGCAATTGTTACTATAGAGCAAGAAAACAAAAAAGTATACACTGATTTTATGGGTTTTTGAGAAATGTTTGAATGTTTTGTAATTGCTCCTCAAAATCATTAGTGTTTTATTTTTAAAGGGGAGCTGTACTTAGACATTGTTCTAGCAACAGGATTTAATTACTGTTTATGTTGATGTTAGAACCCAAATAAATGAGCAGACTTTTTCAAATCCTTCTGAAGAAGGACAGAGAGGGGAAGGGGGTGGGGGAGAGAGAGAGAGAGAGAGAGACAGAGACAGAGAGAGACAGAGACAGAGAGAGAGAGGGAGAGGGAGGGAGAGAGAGGAAGCAATCAACTCTGTTCTAACTGGAATACTTAATGCTAATACTGGTGGGGTGTCAGCTTCACAAATCAACTGTGACCTCAACTCACAAGTGGTGGTGTTTTTAGTGGAGTGATAATAACATAGAAAGCACTGGGTCTAACCTTCTAATGAATACATGCAAACTAAAATAGAAAACCAAGCAAATTATCCAGAAATGTCAGCACTTTCCCGCTAGCAAAAAATTAAAACACCACACCCATCTGAAATAGCTAGATAATTGAGGATCAAAACCTTGTCTGAGTAATTAGCTCTTGATAACCCAGCTCTCCTGTGTACCCTGGCAAAGCGAAGTGGATATGCCAGTGCCCTATTGACCCGGAAGTTAATTAGAAGCTGCTGTTAAGACAGTGGCTAGTCCTCCCCGGCCCAACCGTACTTGGCTGGGTTTAAAAGATTTTCTTTTTTCCTTTTTGATTTTAAAGCATAGAGTAAATCTGAAGGAGGTCTTTCCCTGGGAGGTAAAGAAGATGGAAGACATGAAGGAAATTGTCCCCTCTGGGTTGAGGCCACTTCAGGGTCACAGGTTTTCAGAGCTGGTGTAGTTATTGGAGAACAAACCATATTCACCAATTTTAGGGAACATAGTTAATGTCCTTAAAGTGCTTTGAAGATGAACAGCAATACATATATAAATAAACACACTTCAGATGTTTCATATTGATTGGAGGTTGGTTTTATAGTGCAAAACTATTGCTTTGGTGGTTGAAAAGCCACCCCAAGTGAGTTACAAGGCCTGAAGATTAAGGTCAAGGTCATTAATTATAGCCACCTAAAAGCCCAGTGGAGCTCACAAAATAAATCTGGCCTGGTCCCGGAACTAAGCACAGAGCATAATGGAGAGTTTAGAAATACAGAAAAACTAGTGTTCAAGTGCAGCTGCATATTATGAATAGAGTTAAATAAGTTATAAAATAACTTGGTGATTTTACAATGCATCATAAAAAATGAAGTCACACAAGTTTAAAATATACACAAACCAATTACTCAAGAACTTACTCGAGAGGTTAGTGAACAAAGTCAGCTTTTTCAGTTCAACTCATTTCAGTGTGCTGTTTTTATTTACTGATTATTGAAAAACTGCTTGCGCCGATAAATCTAGGCTGTCGGAAGTTTGTTTTGCAAATGTAAATGAATAAAATTAGCAATGGGGGTATTACTATTGTTAGGACATTTCGCTGTTTGCAGGTAGGGAATGGAAAGGTGAGATGAAACCCTCACGTGAATGAGTCCTGTTATGAATCTTAGCACTGTCGTTTTTCATTCTTCACTTTTCCTTTCTACTTGTGAAGAAAAAAAATCTTGTTTTCCCAAATCATTTCGTAAGAACTCATTTTAAGTTTTCTTTCAAAGTCAGATTTGATTGTTACTGCTCTCGTGGATATGCCTCATTTGTAAGCAGAGGTCAGGACTTTATAACTACAGAGCTCTTGTCAGGCACCAGGCTCCGTGCTGGGTGATTTAAGTACTTGGCATGCTCATACTGCAAATAACCATATTAGGTATTGTTCCTGATGCTTGTTTTTGTTTTGTTTTGTTTTAGTACTGGGGATTGAACCCAGGGGTTCTTTACTATTGAGCTAAATCTCCAGTTCTTTTTATTTTTGTTTTGAGATATGGTCTGCCTAAGTTGCTTAGGGCCTTGCTGAGTTGCTGAGGCTGGTCTTGAACTTACTATCCTCCTGCCTCAGTCTCCCAAGTTGCTGGAATTATAAGTATGAGCCACTGTACTTGGCTGTCATTCATCTTAAGTATTCCCCAAAGGTCCGCACTTGATCCCCAGGGTGGCTCTATTAGGAGGTGGTGGAAACTTTAAGAGGTGGGGTCTAGTGAGAGGTCTTCAGGTCACTGGGGGGATGTCCTTGCATGGAAGAGTGGGACCCCAGCCCCTTCTTCCTCTTTCTCTCTTTAGTTTCCTTGTCATGAGGTGAAGTGGTTTTCCTCTTCTATATGCTCCCTACGTTATGGTTTAGATATGATATGTTCCCAAAAAGAGATTATGTTAGGCAACAGAGCACTATTCAGAGGTGCAATGATTGGATTATGAGAGCTGTCACCTAGTCAGTGGATTTATCCATTTGATGGGTTAATAATTTGAAAAGACTACAGTACTGGGTGGTAATTATAAGCAGGGAGGATGTGGCTGAAGGAAGCTCTTTACTTGGGATATGCCTTTGTGTTTTATTACTGGCTCCTTGCTCTCTCTCTGTTTCCAGGCTACCAGGAGCTGAGCAGCCTTCCTCTGCCACACCCTTCCGCCATGATGCTCTGTCTCAGCTTGTGCGCCTCCCAATGGAGTTAGCCAACCATGGACTGAACCTATGAAACCATGAGACCAAAATAAACTTTTCCTCCTCTGAGTTCTTCTGATCAGGTGCTTTGGTCACAGTGACAAAAAGCTGACTAAGATATCCTACCATGTTGTACTTGCTCTGCCACAGGCCCAAAAGCAACAGAAACAACCAATCATGACTGAAACCTTTAAAAGTGTAACCAAAGTAAAGTTTTTCTCTTTGTAAGGTCATTATTTCATGTGTTTGATATAATAATGAAAAACTAACCAAAACTTGAAGTAAGCATTTTACTTTAAAAGTGAGGACAATCAAATTAAGAAAGAATACATGTCAAAACACAGCTAACAAGGAGGGTAACGAGGATGTAGGCAAGTTTTCTGATTTCAGACCTTGCTTTTGTACTCACTGTATAGATTTTTTAAATTAATTTTCACTCATATTCTAATGTTAGATGTTTCCAGTGCATAGAATATTAGAATACACTTATATTACTGATATGGAATTCAATTTTAGTTTTGTCAATAAAAACAAAAATTTTTTTAGCATCTTGTATGTGCACAGTATTTTGCACATGGAATATTTCATACATGGAAATTATATGGCTTCGATCCTCTCTGAGATAAATGTCTTAGATTCAAGACACAGTAGAGGAATTTTTGACTAGAATAAAATCCATGGATTCAGGAAGGATATAATGCACCGAGGTTTGAAGGATAAATGGATCTTTCTTGGAGATAAAGGCTATTGGCCACTGTCAGATATATAGTTCTTACTGATCAGTGCTTGCCAGAACTGCAGTCACCAATACAAGTGGGCAACTAATAGAGTCAGTAGAGGGTCAGAGATTATGAGGTGACAGTACTGTCTTTGTGAATGGCTCATTCACAAAGATGTGATGAAGATGTGTTCTCCATCTTCAACATAGCACAAAATCATAAAAACGTTAGCAAGTGATTGACCTGGACAGTTGGCCTTATGGAATTTGGGTCCTCCTTTCTTGTAAAGGCTGATATTTGTTATTGCATTTTAAGAAATTAAGTTATTCTCATTGCATTGGAAGGAAATAGTATGTTTATTGAAGGTTTCAGTCTAGTTTTTGATCCATAAAGTAGACTTAAATCAACCCATAAAAGAGAGAGGGCATCTCTGTCCGCTATAGTGAGGGGATGGCAGGGAGGAAGGTTAGTATAGCAGACTCTCAGCTTAGTGGCCTCACTCAAATAAGAATCTAGAATCATTGAGGTAGGGAAGCTCTTATTTCTACCCTAGGAAGCATATGTCATTTCCTTAATGTACAAACAGAAGGCTTCTTTCTCACCTTTGTGGTGAAGCAAATATTGCCATCATCTCACTTTTTTCAGAAGTGACGCTCTATTTGTTACTTTGGAAATAGTGAAAAGAACAGATTTTGAAAATAGGGTCATCCCAATTATCAAGATTTGGGAGTGTCCTGCAGTGGTAATATATAAAATAATGTGACATAAAAATTCGTGGTAGAAATTTAAAAAAGAAGAAAATGTCAAAGTCCATTGAGGCTCAGAGAATCATCCCTTTATGTAAGAGATGTATATAATTGCATTCAGAAGACCAACAGCATTAATATAAAACAGGATTTTTTAAAGTTTTGAAGTAATAAGAATCTGCCAATACTTACTGTTTTCAAATTATAGGTAAGGCAATTTCATAGGAGTCAATTTATTATGCTTACATCTTGGTTAACAGTTTTTAGTCCAGAGGAGGCTGTGAGATCCAGTTCATTCCATATGACAACCCGGAAGATCTGTACTTTGAGTTTGCCTAGACATCACTGCCTTTGCAGGAATGAATATATTTTACTCATTTATTCTGAATGAACTTATTATTTTCCTGAGTCATTCTTTTTTTACAAGGGACATGAAGGGAATACTTTCACATATTACTCGGTGTCATAAAAAGTCACATCTAGCTTTACACAAACTGCCTAGATGAGAAAATAGGCATTTCTGTGTGGTGAGGTGGCATATGCCTGCAATCCCAGCAACTCAGGAGGCTGAGGCAGGAGGGTTGCAAGTTTGAGGCCAGCCTCAGTAATTTAGGGAGACCCTCAGCAAGATCCTGTCACAAAATAAGAAAAAAATAAAAGGACTGAGGATGTAGCTCAGTAGTCAATTGCCCCTGGGTTCATTACTCATTAATCCCCCCTAAAAGAGAATAGACATTGCTCATTGCCCTTATCTAAAAGGCAAATTCATTTTAGTTACCATGATAACAAATAGGATATACTGATTGGCATAAAGTTTCCATCTTGCTATGGCTTTGCTGGGTGGCTTTATTCCTTACTATTACTGGGAGCTGATGAGGTCTTGGTTTAGGTACCAGGAAGGACAAGGGAAGTTGCCGGCTAAAGCCAGAGTAACATCAGCACATCTTACTCAGGGAATGAATTTCTTTTCATTTTCATGAGATTGGATTCATATACTACACATATCTGTGGCTACACTCTGATAGAACACTCAACTTCTTTATCACACTTGTAGTCTTTCTAATTTGTTTTTATGTGGATAGATCTGAGGTTCAAATATGTAAATTGTTCTCTCTAGATTACAAATTTAGAAATCATAAAACTAAGTAATGATAAATCTATAAGGAAAACAATAAATATCATTACATAATGAGGCAGAAGTTACTCTATGGTACCATTTTCCCCAGAATAAATGAATAAAACACATTCATTGTTGACAAAGTAAGTGATGTTTATGCAAATTCCAGACACAAACTTTTGAAAAAATTACGTAGGATAAAATAGTCAAATCACAGACATTTAAATTAACAAAGGACACTTTTAATGTCTAGAGTAGGGAGTGGGGGCACTGTCAGCAGCTCATAGCCAGGGGTCCTCTAAAGGAAATTTGCATTTTCTGAGCTCTCAGATGGGCTAAGCAGGACACATTCTCTTTTAGCCCTGCATTAGAGTAACACTATTATTAATTATGCAAACATTTTTTTGGATGGGTAAAAGAATCTGAGAATGACTCAGCAAGAGATTTCAAATTCAATGCCTCTACCTGCTTATTGAACATGTTCTTTTAAAAATCTGCTGTCTGCAGATATCTTGGGGGTAAAATTTTAATATGTATGGAAAGGAGATCATCATTGCAGTGGTCTTGGAAAAAGCCGGTTTCCCAACCACCTAGTTCTCCCATTCTTTTAGTTTGAATTGAAGAATTGTTTCTCTAAGATTAGCTTCTTGCTTTTCTTTAACAAACATAAAACCTGCCCAAATGATTGTGTCTGTCAAAGGTGTGTGTGTGTGTGTGTGTGTGATTCCCTTTATATTGCTTTCTAGGTTGATCGTAACTTGGATGAGGGGCAGCATTTGTAAAATAAAGATGTAAGGCAACAGAAAACTTTTTATGTGTCCCTGCTAAAGTGACAGCGTAAGATTCAGTTGGAAAAGGAATGCTCCCAATCACCAGTACTTGGAAACTTGGGGGAAGCAGTCATCTCACCTATTTTGGAAACTACTTGCAGATGTGGGGAAACCTCTAAATTGCTCACACCAGGGGTTTTGCAGAGATTTCCTCTGATTTTTTTTTCTTTTTTTCTTCTTGATCTCCCACAACCTGTTTGTCTTGAGTCTGCTCTGGTTGACATGTGGTTTACCTCGCTGATCCAGCAGCCCAGTTTTACACACTCCTCCCAAGAAGTAAAGCAAGTGAAGCCTTAGGATACTGACTGAGCAACTCCAGGCATGGGTGCCAGAACTGTCACAGAAAATTTGCTTCCCTGTATTCCATCCAACTTCCCTTCCTGTGCCCACGTGTGCCATAGCGCCAGCCCATCAGCAAGGTCTTCGCGTTTCCTGCTGCTGCAATTCCTAACTCTATTTTGGATTTTTTTTAAAAATTGCTTTTCTGAGGACTTTTGCTCTTAGCAAAACTTTGTTGGTTAGGAGACTTTTACAGGATCCTATTTTCTTACCCAAATCGCGAAAGGTCAGACACTTTTCCTCCATTCATGGGCTGCACGAAGGTTAAACAGCAGCAAAGGAAAGAAACAGACGCTCGCTGTTTATTTGTGGGGGGGGGGGGGAGGAGGGAACTACAGAGTCACAGCTAAGTTGTCACGATCCATCGCGCCACCCCCGGTCTGGCACTCTCAACTGACACGTACATCATCTATTAATTGCTGTTCGCGGACGCAAACACGTAATTTATTCATTTTTATCTTTAGTAAAATATAAATGGGATTGTCAGCGCGCTCGCGTCTGTTTGTTTGTATAAGGCTATCAAAAGAAGTCAGAGAGGAGGCTGTGGCCCGGATCCTGACCCTGATTGTATGAATAAGTAAGCAGGATGCAAGTGATTGGGTTAGATGCTGTGAAGATTTTTTTTTTTTTTTCAAGTTAGGAAGAGGGTAAAAAGACAGCCTGGTGGGGAGAAAAAGCAAACAGTGCATCCTCAAATCCTCACACTTTTGCTCTCCTTGCAGCCAGTTGCTTTGCTGGCTTCTGCAGGCTTTTAAGGTCTCGCGGCTCAGAAATGCCTGCCCCCCACCCCCTTCCTTGGTCTCCCCTTTCAGTTGAGATGTGCTGATGTGCAGACCGGATTCATCTTCTCGGAGCGGCGGCGGCGGCGGCTGGGGCTCGGCCGCCGGGTCCTGACAGCGGCGGGGGCGCGGCGCGGGAGCCCGAGCTCCGGTGGCAGCTGAGCCCGCGGGGCGCCGCTCCGCGAACCCCGGCCGCGGGAAGTTCTGCCGCCAGAAGGACGACCGCGCAGGCTGCGAGCGCCCGCGCCGCCGGAGCCGAGTTTGCCCGCAGCTGCAGGTCTCCCAGAGCGGAGCTCCTCACCTGCCCTCCGCCCACCGCGGGCCCCCAGCCAACTTCCCCCTGCAACCGCGGGTAACGGGCAGGGCTGGCCCTCCTTACTGTCCCGACGGCATCCGCATGTCTCCGGACACCTGAACACCCCGGTGCGGCCGAGGAACCTCCCAGTGGGGAGAAGAGCACCGGTCCCCCTGGCCCCACATCAACGCTGACCGCGGCGCCCACCCTCCCGGTCACGTCCCCTCCTTTTCCTCTGGGGGAGGAGAATGGGGTTGGAAACGCTTTCCCCGAGGATGCTTGTGTGGCTAGTGGCCTCGGGGATTGTTTTCCACGGGGAGCTATGGGTCTGCGCTGGCCTCGATTATGATTACACTTTTGATGGGAACGAAGAGGATAAAACGGAGACTATAGATTACAAGGACCCGTGTAAAGCCGGTAAGTGCCTCTCCAGGTTGGGACGGTGGCGCACCGGGGGCCTCCACGCTGGATTTCCCCCTGGGTGGCGGTGGGAGCTCACCTGTTTCCTTCCCTTCTTCGCCAGCCCCTCCGCCGCCACTCCTTCTCGCCCCCTCCTTTTCCTTCCCCTCCCAACCCCCAAGTGGCAGCAGAGCGGCCCGAGTTGACTGGAGTTCTGTGCTAGTGGGAGCAAATGCCAAGCACTCGTCCTCTAGTTTGAGTAAAACATCCTGGAGTTTCTGACCCCCACCCTCACCCCCCACCGCCTCTTGCCCTCTCTCACCGCAAAACGAAACAAGTCATAAATACAGCTGACTGCTGTAGGTTTTTAAATACCAGCACTCAGCGGGCTTTATGCATCCAGAGGGGACAACACTTCCTCTGTTCCAGGGCGCGGTTCCCCAGCCTTCGACTAAGATCAAACGGGCAGAGTTCCCCAAAAGGTGGGTGGAGATGGTATCACCACCTCGGAACATC
Source organism: Aplodontia rufa (assembly GCA_004027875.1). Lineage (NCBI taxonomy): Eukaryota > Metazoa > Chordata > Mammalia > Rodentia > Aplodontiidae > Aplodontia > Aplodontia rufa. Next base: position 40,154 of record PVKS010002209.1, read on the forward strand.
TTTGCACCTTCTTTTGCCAGGAATTTCCACTGCGGGTTCCAGGCTAGAAGGGGATGTCACAACCTTGGAACAACTCGCTTATAGATGGGGTTCCAATGCATTTGCCCACTTAAAATAAACCTAAAGAAAATTTTCCAAGTTGCTACCCCATTCAAACTTTGTCATCCTTCCTGCGAACACCCCCGGGGCACTGCACTAGGACTGTACTCCCTGAAGGCCTGCTTCGCGCCTCGCGGGGTCCCGGAACGCGGAGATCCCTCCTTCCCCTCCCTTGCACGCGACCCGCGCCTTTGCGCGCACCTCCTCCGCTCGGGGCGGAGCTTCGCTCCAGCCCTCTGAGGTCGCAGCCCAGTCGCCGCAGAGGGCTACCTCCTAAGCGCCTGGTTGGCAGTGGCTCCAGTCAAGAATTCCGGGGATCTCAGTTCTTAGACCAGCTAGGTTGTGGTTGAGGTGATCCCACCTCAGTGTGGAATCATAGCTAACTTTGGAAAGAACGTCACAGGGGTGTCAGAGATGGCCCTGGTAGTGTCCTGTGTTGGCTGATGGCACATTCTGTCCCCATTGCAAGAGGTGTGGGCTTTGGAGAAGGGTAGAGGAAGAGAGTGGGCAAAGTAGCAACCACATCTGATTTCTACTACTTCTCTCCAGATTCTATGTGAGATTGGTAGGGCTGAAATTTCTTCCCTTACATAGCCAGGTAAACCTTATCCAATATCTTTTGGCCGTGAAGGAAGGAAATACACAAGTGAAGGAAAATGTTGGAAATTCCCTAGTTAATTTTTACCTTTGATTAAGCAGTGCTATGACAAGGACGGTATGAGGGTACATGTGTTGTATTCACATTATCAGATATTTCTTGGTGCCCCCTTAATGCAGTTACTTACTCAAAACTCAGTAGTTTGGTGGAAATTTGTCAGACTGGAACTCAGAATGCTGATTTTATTCAATGCTGCTTATAAATTACCTTCAATAACCTAACAATCTGATTTCTCACCCCAGTTTTCTTGGTTCTTTTCTGATTGATTGGACAAGAAGTCAGTATTCTGCTGTGATGGGAGACTAGTGACTGAGCAACTCCCTAAATGTATCTTTTGATAGAAAACACCTTTTGAAAAGTTTGCGATTTGATGAAAATTGTGCGTTTCTTGTTTGAGTTAATGTATAAATGAAGTACATGCATTCTAAGATTGCCTAGGAATAGATCTTTTTTAATGCTCTGTTGTGTGAAAGATTCAACCAGCTCTCAATAAAAGATTATATATATATATATATATATATACATATATATATATATATATATCATATATATATTTGTGTGTGTGGTACTGGGGATGGAACCCAGGACATCCTGAATGCTAGGCAAGTGATTAACCATTGAGCTACACCCCTATTCTGCATCACATATATTTAAAGGCACCTCAAACAGATGATTATTTTATTAGTGGAAGAAAATAAACATCGAAGGCAGGGAACTTCAATAGCATTTACTTTTTATTTCTTTAAGATATAAGTTTATTTTTAACATAGCTATTGAAATTTAAACAACAGAAACAGCAATTTGGGATCATTATTCTTATTTCTTTCCTATCTTTTGATTAGATGAGATATACCTGTGAGTGTTTGTGTGCTCTGTTTGTTTGTGTGGCGAAAGAGAAAATAAGAATGACCCAACTGGAAGACTAAGAAGTACACACAATCTGAGATCCCTTTTAAAGTGATCTACCATGTTTTTTAAATTTAGTGAAATGAAAGGTTTTAATATACCATCTTGGCTAAAGAGTAGCAAAATCTAAGTGCCCCCCCCCCCTTTGGCACTGGTTCAAACCAAAGTTGTAATAACAGGAATAACAGTAATACATTGAAATCCCAAAGAGGAGTCAGGAGAAGGTCCCTGAAATCAGCAAGGTGAGAATAGGTTTGAGAAAGGTACTGATGCATAAGCAGAAGAAAGGTGTTTTCCAGGTGATTGGGGCACCTTGAGTCTGCCCTTTTTACATCACAGATTTGAGAGCATGATTCATGGAATACAGGATCCTTTCTGAACTTCTCTAACAGTGGCCCCAGTATTCCTTCAGCTACAAGGTGGTTTGTCAGGTGTCATCCTGACAAACATAGCTTTATGGTTTCAAAGCACTTTGGATACTTTGTTTCAGCTGGAGTTCCCAGAAACTCAGTATGTTAGGGTTTGTCAATCTTCCCATTACACAATAGGAAAATAGATTATGTGTGAGGGTAAATGCTTTTGTTATGATTATCCAGAACTTAATTCCCAATAGCAAAGTCTGACTGTAGTTAATATTTAGAATTGCATTCTTATCTGACTTTTTGGAGGCTGTCCTTGAAATGTAAAAAAATAGAAATTTGTCCATGTTTACTGGGAGTCCTGACTAATAGAAATGCAACTACTTTCATATCTGATATGGGTGAAATGACTTAAGAATATAGCTTCAAATTTTCCAAACCCAAAGCCTTAAGGACAGAGATAACACATTTTCAATGTTTGTCACAGGGATGGATTACTGGATTACCATCTTTAGGAATCCAGTATGTTCTCAATACCTTCTTATTATCTATAAATCATTAATAGTCCCACCCACAAAATCCTGTTCCAAGCAAGATCAAGTACTTGTTAGCCAGGGAGAAGTATGGCTAATTATAATTTGTTAAAAATTATGCCATCCTTAATATATTTGTGAAGTAGAATGAAATCAGAATTCTGATTTCAAGTCTGTAAAGCTATAGAACAGAAAGGAAACCTTGTGTTAATTTGAATGAACTTTGATTTAGCTATTTTTGGCATAAGTTAAAGTAGATGATTTTAGTGCTACACTGCTTCAGATGTATTAGTATAACCAAATCCATTGACACAGAACATAGGTACTTTATTCTGTACTGTACACAAAGATGGAGACGCTCCTAAGGAGTGTCTGGCTGGCTTTCTTTAGTGCAGTACGGGGTCAGCTGACTATGCTATCAAATTTTTTTCTCTCTGGAGTTCAGAAGGGTCCCAAGGGATATTGGGAAGCTGATGCTGCAAGAGTTCATTTTAGAGCAGGGACCAAGGTGTCTTGTTTCATTGCTGTGCTACATCAACACATGTTAACCTGAGGATTGATATCTATGAAGAGTCTGAGCAAATTTAGTTTACAAGTGAATCTTCTGCCAAATCTGTGTAGTGGTTACCTAGAAAAAAGGAGACCTAATGAATGGGCTCTGTATTAACGCACTTCCTCCCTCCCTCTCTTGCTTCGTTTCTTTTCCCCTTTTTTCTTTTTTGGAGCTAAGGTGTTAGGAAAGTTAAGGCAACTGAAATATAACATCTAGTAATGGAGATTGAATAAATTTGTGTTTTGAACGGTTAGAGGTTTAGAAGAATAATGATGTGAAATGTTTATCCAGAAGGGTGTTCTTGTTTTCTGTAAACATGTGAGTCTCCAGGAAAAAAAAATTATCTTTCTACTTTGAAGCTTCAGGTTAAATTATTTTTTTTTTCCTGGAGGAAAAAATTCAAGCTTGATTAAGGATCAGTAAATGTAAGGTTGAATTTGCCTTTTGAGAAGCACCTACAAGCTGGTTTACATAGAAATCAGCTTAAGTTTTCAGTTTCTAGGTAAGATGATTTTGTCCTTTGGTCTTCAATGTTGTACTTTCTGGCTGAACTGGCGATCTCTTGAGTGTGGTGTTTCAGAAGCTGATGCTCAACTCGATGTCTACATTATTCCATCATAATTTTAAATATCCAAACATTTCTCTCCATCGGCGCCTCTTTAGAAGGCCAAACTCATTAAAAAATGCATTTCATAGAGCTGCTTCTCCTAACCAGGGTCTTCTGTTTTCATTTTAATTCCTCAGATCTTAATTGTTTTCCTTCTGCTTCTGGTGCCAACTCAGAAGTGGCCAAAGTACAGTTTTTGCAAAGGGAAGGGATAAGGTGTTATATTCTGTACACTTGAACTCTCTTCTTCAATTGCCAGTAATAATTCTAAAGCCTGAGCCTTGACAGCAGTTTTGGTCCACAAATAGCAGTTTCTGCAAATAGATATGGAAAAGGTAAATTGTGATTATTTGTAATATGTCCTCTCGGGATAGCCGTGCTAAATCCCCCTTTCCTTTCTTTTATTGACATAGACTCCTGAGTCGTTCCCACTTTTGTTTGTGAAGAGGATCATGTGACTTGCTAAAAATTCAAAATCTAACTAGATTGTTTGTTTGATTTTTTTTGGATGTTGAGTTGTTTACATTTCTTCTATACTCTGAATATTAACCACTTATGTATAGCTTATGATTGTTTTTTCTCATTCTCCGGGGTATTTTTTCACTCTGTTGATTATTTTCTTTGCTGAATAGAAGCTATTTAGTTTGATGTTATCCCATTTTGCTGTTGTTGTTTTTGTTGTTGCTGTCTGTGCTTTTATATTCTGACCCCCCAAAAATCCTTGCCCAGGTCAATATCATCCGGTATGTTCCCCCCCCCCCCCATGTTTTCTTTTCTAGTGGGTTTTTGTTTTTTTGTTTTGTTTTGTTTTTCAGTACTAGGAATTGGACGCAGGGCTTGACACATCCTGGGCAAGTACTCTGCCACTGAGCTATATCACATATCCCCAACCTTTTTTTATTTTATTTTGAGACAGTCTTGCTAAGTTGCTCAGGCTGCCCTTGATCTCGAGATCCTCCTGCCTCAGTCTCCTGTGTACCTGTGATTACAGGCATGCACCACCATGTCCAGCTGCTTCTAGTAATTTTATAGTTTTGGGTTTACATTATGTCTCTAATCAATTCTGAATGGATTTTTCTGTGTGGTGGGATAGAGGGGTCTAGTCTCATTCTTCCACATGTGGACATCTGGTTTTCCCAGCACCATTTATTGAGGAGCATGCTCTTACCCAGATGTCTGTTCCTGGAGCTTTTGTTACCAATCATTTGCTTGTAAGTACATGGTTTGTTTTTTTAATTGTGTTCTCTATTCTGTTCTGCTGGCTCACATGTCTAATGTTATGCCAGTAGCATAGTAGAGCTTTTTAGTGTATTTTGAAGTGGGATACTCTGATGCTTCCAGCTTCGTTCTTTTTGCTGAAAATTGTTTTGCTTATTTTGGGTATTTGTAATTTCGTACAATTTTTAGGATTTTTTGTTATTTCTGAGAATTATGGCATTGGTGTTTTGATAAGGATTTTGTTAAATGTGGAAATTGCTTTGGGTGGTATGGACATTTCAACAATACTAACTGTTCCAATCCATGAACACAGATGCCTTTCCATTTATTGGTGTCCTCATCAATTTCTCTCATCATTGTTTTACTACAGTTAATTGAGAGATCTTTCACTCCTCCTTTTAGCTAGTCCATGTTAAAACAGCACATGGCATTTTTTAGGTTCTGTTAAAGTAGGTGTCTGTTTACTCCTTTGTTCTCTGTTCATGCCTCTTAAGTTCACAATGAAACAATTAAGAGTATATAAGAGACTAGGTAAGGCTTTTTAAAGGAGTTGGTATGTAACTGTTTCAAACAGTTGATATATAATTCAGTATCTTTTCCTTTTGTCCTCATGATGGCTTACTTTTCTAAGAAAGTCTAATATAAGTCTAATATAAATTTCCCAACAATACTAACTGTTCCAATCCATGAACACAGATGCCTTTCCATTTATTGGTGTCCTCATCAATTTCTCTCATCATTGTTTTACTGCAGTTAATTGAGAGATCTTTCACTTCTCTTTTTAGCTAGTCCATGTTAAAACAGCACATGGCATTTTTTAGGTTCTGTTAAAGTAGGTGTCTGTTTACTCCTTTGTTCTCTGTTCATGCCTCTTAAGTTCACAATGAAACAATTAAGAGTATATAGGAGACTAGGTAAGTCTTTTTAAAGGAGTTGGTATGTAACTGTTTCAAACAGTTGATATATAATTCAGTATCTTTTCCTTTTGTCCTCATGATGGCTTACTTTTCTAAGAAAGTCTAATATAAGTCTAATATAAATTTCCCTTTCTCCCACACACCCTTATATATATATACATATATAGTTTCTTCTACAGAAACCTTATTTTCCCCATTGTGTATGTATTGATCTTATTTTTAATTATCTTAGGATTTTTCCTGATGTGAACTTGGACCTCACTTGCCTGTAGACATACTCCTAACCCTCTAGACCTCATTGACTGGGACACTGAAACAGTAATTTACTGGAAAGAGTTTTCAGCTTCTTTTGGAATTCAGGTCTGTCATTTCAAGGGCTGGTGATTTACATTCATCTATTTTTGAATATTGTCTATTTTTTCAAAGTGCCTGAGACTCATTTGCTTAAAATTTTTAGAACAGGAATCCTCCCTAAATTTTTCTAAGAATGCTTCGAACAGATGAAGGAAAATAATCCATTTAAATGAGGCATTGCACATCCTGCTAGGACCACCTGTGTTTGGGGAGGTGGTGGGGCTCTGTTACTCCCCTGCACTATACATGTGCCCCTTGCAAATCTTGAACTCCAAGGTAGACTGGGCAGGGCCAGGCTTGGGTGCCTGGCAAGATTCCTGTAGATGGAGGAGTGCATCTTCTGGAAGATTATTGAAGGCTTTTGCAGTTATTTCATATGCCAAGATCTGGAATTTTATTGTATATGTATCCTTCCTAAATTAAGGAGTGGAGAGTCTTCTCCCCGACCTTGGATCCAGCAGATGATTTAGCACTATGCTTTTGAATGATTTACTTCCTCAAGTTATCTATTGAATAATGACACTTCTGGAGGAAATTTTTAAAAACATTCTCTTTCTAGTTTAAAAGCTATGGAATTAATTGCATAGAATATTTTCTTTCCCAGAAAGCACCAGGAGGGAATCCCTTGTTTATTTATTTAGTTCTTGCCATTTTGAACCTTGAGGATGGGGTATTGACTATTGGATTTTGAGGCACTGTGGCTAATGGACTGCTTGGGTTTATTTTTAGCTCTTCACAAAATGCATGCTTATCCTGTTGAGCTATTCTAAAGAGCTCAACTATATATTTGTATTAAGAAGTATTGTAAATTAAGTGTTAACTGATATCGAGAAGGTGAACCAAGGGGGTGTTTATTTTACTTGTACCTACTCTTGCAATTACATTTATAATTTAGGCTAAAAATTTTGCTACCAATCATATTTAAAAAATTATTAAAATGGTAGTTATTATAAAAAGGTAAAATCATACACTAAGTAGGTCAAAAGTGCCTACAAATATATTCCTCCCCCAATCTAATTTTATGTGTTGGCATGCTGTGCAAAACACTCAACTCAGTGTTTAAAAAAGATTCAAACAGTTTTTCAACACTGTGCCATTTTACCAGTGAGAGGAGTCATTATGGAGAATGAGATAAAAGCTGTATATTTACTATCAGCATTTGATATCTACCGTGTTGTTGAGCTCCCTCTGATGCCTCTTAATCAGTGATGGAGGAGTAGAGATGGAGGGGTATTGGGGTGGAATAGTTTGCTCATTCCTTACATTTCTCATCCATGTTGAACTGTCAGCACATGGGTGGTGTACCACAGAGTCACCTCTACTGGCTCCTGGCCTGGTTACTGGTATCAGTGATTTCTGAGTTTTCTCTTAGACTATGAGTAGATCCAAAGTGTTTCTTAGGATAATCTTGGGTTCTCAAGCAGTGTTAGAAACTTCCATGTCATTAAAGAAGTTGATGATTGACCATCCTGAAAAGATAGAACTCTGTTCCTGTCCCCTGATTTTTTTACCACAAAAGCCTAGTAGTTAAGGGTTATGGTTACTTTGTGTTTTATACTCAGATTGTTGTGTTTTAGGACAGTTAGGTACATATAGTCATATGTATGTATATATGAGCATGGCATTTGTATATATACAAGAATAACATTTCCGTCAGTGATGGACCACATATATGACAGAGGTCTCATAGGTAATACCCTCTGTAATCTATAATCATATCCTTTATAATATGGTGTTAAGCCACCTTAGTTTACATAAGTACCCTTCATAATGTTTGTACAACGAAATCATTCAGTGACTCATTTCTCAAACAATATTCCCATTGTTAAGCAACACATGATTGTACCTGATAGCTTAGAAACTAAGACCTTTAAAATACTCCAGGAAGGGACACCCTGAATCACTAAAACATAGCCAGAGAGATACCGTTCAATAGAATAGGTCCTAGAATCCCATGTACCTTCTATTATATAGGAATTGTCTCCAAGATTCATGACATAATAACATAGGTAACATTTTAACATTAAGGAAAATCTAGAGTCTACTCTCTTCACTGTATCTTCTTTAATTAAGATTATCATCTCTTTTGGACATGTGAGGAAATTGAGACTCAGAAGGGCCCAGTGGCAGGGCTGTTATAGCAGCTGGTGAGAACTTGAACCAAGCTTTCTATGTTCCAGGTGCCTTCCTCTCATTGGATCCCATACTCTGGTTCTCCAGGTAGCACATATATAGTATGATTTTGACTTTCGATTGAAATGATGCTGTTTGTGCTGCAGGAATCCATCCATTGTGATCTTCTTTAGAGAGAATATATCTTGCCATCAACATCTTTGAGTTTTATAACCACATACTGTGCTCTCAGAATAACACCAATGTTTTTCAATTGCACAGAGTAAAGTGTACATCCTCCTTTCTTTTGAGAGTATTCTTTACGTATGAAGAGTGATAAATGAAGTACTCTAATTATGTACGAAACAAATAAAAATGCATATGGCTATTTCTAATAGACTTAAGTATTTCAGTGCTCTGTAGTGTAGGGAAGACACCACCATGTGTTGCACCTCATACATAAACTGTGATGGCAGGATTTCCATGTCAATTAAGGTAAGGCAGGATTGGCTTTGAGCAGGTTTCAATAGTTGGTGTGTTGCTGGCACAGGAGCTGATATTTTGTGTGCTAAACCATGGAGTTTTTTCACACTGTAGATTTGCTCTGTGAATGTTCATTGAATTTGTGATTATGAGCCACAGAGTGTGAAGAACATACTTTCAAATGCAGGTGATTCAGGAAAGTGGATTACAGTGTACATTCTGTATGTAAATGATGTGTGAATGCCTCTGAGAAAAGAAATTTGCTGTGCAAAGGCTCCTAAACAATGTCATCTTTTAAAATCTTAACTGGTCTAGAAGTGCTAAGGTCAAATGCTTGAAAACCTTTAGGAATAATGGGACAAGTAAACTTGGAACTCAACTGATTTCCTAAGAGTAGGAAGTCTGGTACATTCAAGATATATACTATACATAATGTTGACTATATTATTATTTCTTTGAAGAAAATACATTACTTTTAGCAAATGACCATGTTTTCTAGAGGAAGAATTCCTGCTTATACTTGTTCTCTAACAAGTGGGTAAGAACAAAATCTGGTAAAACAGGCTTCCCTTTTTTGCCTTGTTCTCTAAATCTAAGAACCAGGGGAATTTTCCTTTTATGTGTTTTTTTTTTTTTAAATTTCAGAAGAACAAGTAGTATATGTCTGGACCTAAGTGGAGTGTGGCCAGCAGGCTATCAATCACCAGGGTTGGAATAATTGGGATTTGCCATCTGGAATGGGTAATGGATGAAATGACCTAAATCAGGGGCCTTGTGTTGCCTTATGTTTCTGATTGGAAAGAGATTTGGGGACAGTTTGCTGGGTGAATTAGTCACCAAGAATTAATACACAGAAAGAAGATATTGACTAGGGGGAACACCTCCAGTGTATTCTAGGATTTAAATATTTATCATGGGAACAGATATTTAGCATATGTAATGGAACTCAGACATGGAATGGGACTTTTGCTTCAAAAATGAGCATCCTATAATATATCCTATTTTTGTATTGAAAGACACTCTAAGGAAAGCATTTTTAGATCATTTCCCTTATATCAACCTTATGAATCAAAATTTGAATCCAGAATTCTGGATTCCAGGTCTGTCTGTGGGTCTCTCTTTCCTTTGTTCCATTTTTTCATATGGGTATATTTTACCAAATTGGAGTTGGGTTCAGAAAATTATTTTTAATGTTTTAGGGAGATAGAATAATGATTTATGAAGAGCTTGGGCTTTGGAGTAAGATGGATATGGACTCTAATACTGAACTAATACTGAACCCCGCCACATAGCAACTGTTATTTTGGCAAGTTATTTAACCCTTTCTTTCTCAGTTTTCTGATCTGTAAAATGGAGATGATATTATAATCCACATGGTGTTATTCTAAGAGTTAAATGAATGTACTATACACATCACTTTGCCTGGAACTTAGCAAACACTGTCATTTTTGTTTAGAGTAGCACAAATATATAAAATGTAGAGGATTTTTTTTTTAAATCATAACTGCTTATTTGTGGGAAGATGATCTTTATAAAAAACATTTGTGGGATACAGATCTTTTTTTTCTTGCCATGTATAAAAACGCATTCATTCTCAAGTAGTATAAAACTAGGAATTGTGAAAAGATAAAATCCCTGAATAGGACCTTTTGTTTGGAAAGACATCAGAGATAATCAATGAAAATATTTTTTATGTGTTATTCTTGACTGTGTGCTTTTATACTCAAAATACATTGAGAATTTCCAGTTCACATTGACTAATGTGTGAATAGAATCTTAACTATATAGTCTTTCTGTAATTTCTAAAATATTCAGAATTTGAAATGTTCACATTTCATTTGCCATCTGGATTGACTTGAAGAGCTTACATACTCTCCAAATCCATGTTTACATAGAGCTAAGTTTGAGCACATGGCTATAAGCTGCAAATATTCATTAATTCATTAAACATTTATAGAACACTTACTATGAACAAAACAGATTAGTCTTTGGGGTTTCAGAAGAATAAAAGATTCAATACTGTAGTCTCTGCCTTGCCTTTTGCAAGTAGGTAATGGCTTCTGGGTAATGATTATTCATATGCTCATATAATGGTATGCTAAAGTTATTTCAATATAGCATTTGAAAATCAATACTATAATCAATTATGATAATTAGAATATGTGTTCTTATACATTTTCCTGAGACTTTCTTCATTCAATATATATGAAGAACAAAAGTTTGTGGGAAGCATAACAACTTTTATGTAAGTATTTTGAAGACTTTGATATTTGGCACTGGACTTGGATGGGATGTTAGCAATAATTACTTATGCAATTATTTGAAAGTAATCTGGTTTAGCAATCATGATTTCCTTTTTTTTTCTCATACAGCTTGATTTGGAATTTTTAAATTGCCATATTATCTAATTGATTACATTTGTGTTCTCCACACTATATCCTTATCCTTAAATATGTTTAAAGGTTTTTGGTTCACTCTGTTTATGGGACAAGAAAAACAAAAACAAATATTAAAATAAATTAATGAAAGGCTGTTCTTTTTACTTGTGTTGTCCTACTGTGGCTTTGAAAAGTAAGTCTAAGTTTTAGTTTCTTTAAATAAACCCACTTGGGTGGTGATATGGCAACTGGAAAACAAACTGGACTGGTAGTCAAGAAATATAAATTCCAGTACTGGCTCTGCTTCTGTATTTGTGTGTAACCCTGGGGATACGTTGTGGTTTTGCTGGGCATTGGAAATCTCTAAGGCTATTCAAGCCCTAGAGCGTTCTGAAATGCTGGTCTTTCTGGCATTGCAAGTAGGACCAGGATGTTGCAGGACCAGTTGGCTACACAGTCCACTGAGAGGAAAGAGAAGGTGGCCGTGCCTTTTCTGAAGTCACTCTTGCTAAGCTCTTAGGCCCCAACATTCCAAGCCAATCAAGCAGCCACCAGGCTGGAACTGCAGAAGACCCATAGTTTCCTGACTTCTCTTTGTCGAAATTAGCCTTGAAAGCTATTTACGCCTAATTTCCTATTCTATTTTCCCACCTCAGTTCATCAGTTAAAAAAAAAAAATTGCCAAAAGTGGCAGGAAACGTGGGCATGACCTATGTTCTTAAAAGAGCATGTTAGTGTCACATTACTGTCAGAGCTGACATTTGCTCAGTTGGATTTGTTTCATGGGGAGCATGATTTGTAAGTTAGGTTAGCACAGCATGGACAGAGATGAGAGTTCAATTATCTCCAGTTTGAGGTCAATGTTCGTAATAGAGAGAATATGAGCTTTAGGCAAGAAAACTGTAGGAAAAATTTTTCTGGCATAAAACATTTAACCAAACACATGACACTTTAAAAGAGATATTTTACACCAATTATTTCCTTATATATTTCCTTGAAAACATTCTTTCACTTAAAATAAGTGGAGTTATCTTTATAAAATTCAACTTCATAAGCCTTCAGTTTATCTGAATTATCTAGTAAGGAATTCTTTTTGTCATGTTTATTTATTTTGTGTATACTATGGCTTTTTAATGAAGAGTCAAATTTTCAAGCAAAGCATTGTCAAAGTAAGTTTTATTCCTGAGGTGTTTGAAGTAGTAAAGAAGTCTGAAGCATGAATCTAGGTGGCAGAATTTAACTTGACCATTGGATATCATGTAGGAGACCTAGGTACTCATCTTGGCTCTTGGTGTTTAATTATATTAGCTTGCTTTACTTATAAGATTTACTTATGTTACAGATCCCTTTCATTTGTAACATAGGGAGAGTCATACCTAGTTTTTAAAACATGTAAGGTTTAAATGTATAAGACTTGATAAACTGATATCAATGAGTATATCCAATATTTTGCCCCTGATATGTTTCAGAAATGCACTTGGAGTATACAAATAGATGTGCTCCTTTCTTGTAAGGATTTTAATATGTACCAGAAAAAATAGCAAAAACTTTAACTATCAATATGAAAGTCAATAAGCAAAATATTTTGATAGCATTAACTACATTTGAGATAGAGAAAGCTTCTTACAGAAGGTGATGATTGAGCTGGATCTTGAAGTTCCATGAATGCTTTTCCTGCTGAAAAGGTGGGACAAAACTTTAGAGTTGAGTAACTGAGATAAAAGCTGAAGTTGTGAAAGTTCATGACTTTTATCAAAGTTCAGGAAGTGGTAATTAGTTCAGTGTGGAAAGAGCAGAGGATGTATAAAAATTTATGTTTTGGTAAGAAGTGATTTAGGAAGAGACTGTGCAAAGGATCTTTAATGTCCACCTTATGAACTTGATCCTGTGGCAGTGAGATGAGAGCTTACTGAAATTTCAAAGCAGATGATAGACTCATTTTTATAAGGATATGGGGATGTAAAGGATCAGTGGGAGCAGGGGTACTGTTAGGTTATAGTAAAGATAGAGGCAAGCATTGTTGAGTATTTGCATTCGGAGTAAGTCAGTCATTATAGAGAAGAGGGATTGTGTTAAGAAAGCAGAGACGACCTGGATGGCCAAAGAACATGCTCAAGAGAGGAAAAGCAAAGGAGTAGTCAAAGAGAACTTCTTAATGACGTTATACTTTAGTGATTCAAAGATCAGGAGCATTGAATAAAAAAACAAATTTGTGTTTTTGTGAAGCTAAGGAAATTGGTTTTCAGGTCCCTCTAATTTGCACATAATTCTTGATGTTCAGTGTTGCAGGTCCCCTCATGATGTTATTGAGGCCTATATTGCTTATATGGAATACTTCATTATTCCATATTGACTTTGAATACAACTTGTGAGGCCTCACCATTTAGATTTTGATTGGAATCACACTGAACATATGGGTTAATTTAGAATTATTTTTAGGATATTGAATCTTCTTATCCATGAGTATGGTATATATCTGCACTTGTTCAGGCCTTCTTTAAAACTTTTTAATAGACTTTCCATACTTTCATCTATAAATTTTTTGCATGTTTTAATAAATTTATTTATTTATTTATTTTTTAAAGAGAATGACAGACAGTGAAACAAAACCAATTTTTTGTTTAGTTTTTCATGTGGCTTTCATTGCTCCAATACTTCATTGTGTATGTGGTGCTGGGGTTTGAACCCAGGTCCTCACACATGACAGGCAAGCACTGTAACTGCTGAGCCACTGATTCAGCCCAGATTTATTAAAATATTTGTATTTTTTATGACATAGCATATCCTTTAAATTTTTCTCTTTTAAGCCATTTATTGATGTTTTGTACAAATACATTTGTTTTTTGGCATTTTTACTTTTTATTCTAATCCTTGAAAATCTCTTATTCATTTTAATAGCTTATATTAAATTGTTCTACACATAGGGAATCAGGTCAGCTGCTAATAAACATATAGTTTTCTTTCTTCTTGCTCAATCCCTTTGCTTTTAATTTATTTAATTCCACTTTACTTGCTTTATAGAAAATCTTCTAATGTTGCATATAAATAATTGAAGTCTAGCTTGTTCTGTACCCAATATGGAAGGGGATGCTTTCGGTTATTTATCAGTTATGATATTTGGTATCATAAAAATATAAATAACTTTTTTCAGATTAAGGAATTCTATATTTACAAAGATGATGTAATTATCCTTATTTTACTTTTTAATGTGATGAGTTAGAATTGATTTATTAATATTAATCCATTTTCCACTCCTGGGATGAACCCAATTGGAACATAATCTATTTTTTTAAATATTGCTAGATTCAGTTTTTTGATCCTTTGGGACTTTTGTTTTTATGTTCATCATCAGTTAAATTGGCTTAAATTTTTCTTTCTTTTACTTTTCTGATTATATTTCAGTATCAAAGTTTTGTTGTTCTGAAACATAACCATAAATACTTGGGAATAATTTGTTGATGATTGGAAATGATTGTTTTCTTAAAGAATTTAAGAGGATCTTTCTTTGTTGCTATTAGGCATCTGAGGGTACAAAGAGCTAAAGGACCACTTTAAATTCTCTCCTTGTATATATTTGGCTACCATAATAATATCAATAACAGAACACAAGCCTGCTTGGGAAATGACTTTTGCTCATGAGGTCTCAGAAAATATTTGTTTGGTTTTTTTCCTCTCTAAGCTTCAAGTTTCCTGAAAATCCCTTTTTGTCCAGGAATCCTAGGTGGTGTGAGTTTCCCATTATTTCTTATATATTGAAGTCCCAGTTTTTTGGGGAGTTATTATATTAGACTTATCAGCTTTGACATGCCTTAGACTATGTCTTCTGTCCTTTGAGACCCATAGGACAATGAAATCCAATAGCCCAGTCGGCCCCTTAACTGGAAGTAGGCTTTAGTCTTCTCTTCATCTCTCTGGATTCTCTTGTTTTTATATATATATAATTTTTTTTTACTCTTTTGCCATTTATTGACATATTCATGGAGTTTAAAAATATATTTTATCTATCATTTTCAGTTATTCAGGACCATCAGTCCCAGTACCTCATCTGTCATTGTGGCAGAGATAGCAACATGTTATAAAGGACTTCTAAATATTAAATATCATTAGGGTATTTCTTTACAGAATTTAAAATGTATGTTGATTAAATGGCTTTATTTGAAACTTGTTATTGTTTGGATGAAAGGTGTCTCCCTAAAGCTCAATATGTGAGACAATGTGAAGGCTGAGGTGAAATTATTGAGTTATAAGAGTCTTAACCCAGTCAGTGAGTTAATCCCGTGGGGATTAACTGGCAACTGAAGGCAGGTAGGGTGTGACTGAAGGAGGTTCGTCATTAGGGGTGTGCCTTTGGGTATATATTTTGTATCTGGTGAGTGGAACTTACTCTCTTCTTAGTGGTGTGATGCCTTGAGCATCTCTCTGCCACATTTTTCTGCCATGATGTGCGGCCTCACTTTGAGTCCCAAGGAATGGAGCCAGCCTTCTATGGACTAAGACCTCTGAAACTGTGAGCCCCCAAAGAAACTTTTCCTTCTAAAATTGTTTTTGTGAGGCCTTTTAGTAATAGCAACAAAAAAGCTTGCTAAAATAAAGCTGTCATTACATATTGACTATAACCAAAAGTCTTGTGTAAGACTATATCATAGGTCTAATTTGGTTAACATGGGGATTTCATAATAATTAAAACACCAAATTTTTAGGTGACTTTTCAGAGTATTCATCAGTCCTCTTATTCAGGAATTTATTGAATTAAGCGTAAAGGCTCTATTGTAAATGTAAATGTTTTGTGCCATCACCTGAAATGATCAGATTCAAATCTCATGAAGAAGAACACCCATAGTTAAGTCAGGCTACCCATTGTCATTGGCAAGAATACTCCTTAAAGGAAGCATTGACTTGCTGTATTGGTCAGATTTGAATACTTTATAACTTTGTAGAGGTAGTTAGATTAGGCATTTCTTAAACTTGTCAGGGAGGTAGTTTGGAAATATGTTTTCTATGTCTTTTAATGCTTAATTTATCAAAACTCAATTTCTTCAACTCTTCAGGTTTTTATTTTTGTCATTATTTGACATAAGCTGAATTTCTTTATTTTTTCCCTATGATTATTGAAAGTTTTAGTATTACTACTTTAACCACAGCTAAATATATGTTCATTCATAATCTCCAATATTTCCTTTCATTTACATAGCCTCAAGGGAAATTTCATTCTGTTTGTGGAAATGTAGCTATGAATGTACTGTTAGGGATTATAATTCCAAACTTCTCATATTAGAGACACTATAAATGCTATTCTGATGTCCTAAAGTAACCCAATTATTGTGTTCAACCTATTTGGAACAGATTATGCAAAGAAGTGTAGTTAGTAATGGTGATTTGTTTATCTGAGTGGAAGTTAACCTGAAAGGTCATTCACTGACCCATAATGTGTTATTCACAGCTTACTAAGTTTCTTAAGAATATGCCATTATGGATTCCTTTGAGTTATGCATTGTTCTATGATTTTTTTTATTTAAGACAGATATTCTTTGATGGATGAATAATAGGGCATTTACATGAAAATCCTTAACAGGAAATTTCAGGTCTGTTCATCAATGTACTATGAACATAGAAACGAGGAGGTTGGGAATACTGTTCTGAGGGTAACTCTAGTCTATTTTGTTTTTGAGAAGTTCATGGTCTGTGTAGTCCAATGACTCTCTTGTCCTTTAACTCTTACATTCCTTAAATTGGTATCTCTGTCTTATGCTTAGTCATTCTTTGTTAACATTGATTTGGGTTGTAGTTACAGGGATTATTTCTTTCTCTGAAGAAATTCTGACTTTATATTAGGAAATTTCATTTTCAAAAGGCTATTTCTTTTGAGTGTTCCTTACCATAACTCCAAATTGTGCTTTCTGTTTTGATTCATTCATGAGCAAGTAAACTAATGCCAGGCTTGAGTGGCACTGTCACTTAATAGCCTTGTAAACTCTCAAAGAAAAGTAGCTTTTTTATACATATAAAATTTTTATTACTTCTTTTTAGCTATATATAATATTAGTGTTCATTTGGACTTAATTACAAAAGCATGGAATAGAATTTGCTTTTCTGCCTTTTACTTTTAGTTTCTTTTTAATAGTGTCTTATTGATGTATGTGATGAAACTTTTAAGCTGTTTCTTTGTTAAGGGTTCCTAATTGAGTATTTATTGCCTAAAAGAAAAGTTATCCAAATGGAGTTATTATATTTCCTGATATGGAACAGAATAAAATCTTCACATTCAAACTGTGTGACCTTCTGCTCTGGACAGGACGGAATATCACAGACCACATTTATCTTCGTGTTTAAAGCAACTAAAAAAGTGAGCATAGTTTATCAACAACAGTTTCCATATCATTGTGTGTCAGGCAACAGAGACAGTGATTGCTGGGAGATGGGAAGTAAATGAAGTGGCTGTAGAAGGAGAGATCAGATGTCTCCCTGTGTGGTGGAAATGGTGTTGGAGACTCAAGGAGCCCAAAGCAGCTAGAATTAGAGGGCAGAATAACAGAATAGAGAGCAACATAGACAGAACTCTGAAGACCAGACTTGCAGAGAATCTCCACCGGTGCTCATCCTGAACAACTGACACTGATTAGTGCATGCAGGAGAGGAATCAGGCAGCCTAAAGGATAAGAAGAAAAAGTCTTAGGGGCTTAATGGAATAGGCATTGGTCCTATTCTCACTCAGCACAGTTGAAAAGCATCCTCATTTACTGGTCAGTAGATAGAAAATGGAAGAGTTTTGCACAAGAATGGGGAAAATTAGCCATAGACCAAATGGTGCTCTAATTCCACCTAATAAAGCTGGAGGGAGACACCAGAGTGTATTCAAGTGACTTAGCTGATTGATTTTCAGAACAAATTTCAAAAATATTTATTAGAATATAAGCATGTTCAACAACCAACAAGTTAAATAAAGCTCATTCAGCATTGCCTGGCATCCAGTCAGTATTGCAGTCTTGTTTTAAGAGGCAAAAACCCTGGAAACAATGGAAATGCTTACCATTAGGAAGATGGATGACTAAAATGTTACATTTTTAGTAGGGAGTACACTGAAAATATTTTGAAAAATTAGTTACATATGCTTGAGTTAATCTAGAGAGACATTCATGATGCATTAAAAAAATGAAAAAGTGAAAAAAAATCCCCCCAAACCAGAATGAGGCAAAAAAGGATACCTTTTCATGTTATATTATACGAAAGAGGTGTTTGTGTAACATGTTATATGAATTATGGAGAAAGAATTAGGTAAAAGATTTAAAAGGATGTATACCAGACTATTAATATTTATTACCCGAGGTAATGGAACTGGAGTAATGTGGAGATTATATAACTTTTTCTTTCATATAACTGTGTTATTTAGTTGTAAAATGAGAACAAGTTACTTTTTTTCATTCCTTAAGATATTCAAGAGTAAAAATCATGATAAAGACTACACAGGAATATTAAGTACTTTTTGTAATATAAAATGATAGCATAACAATATGAATTTGAATACATGCTTTGATTACAATTGTAAAAGTGAGGCATGCATGAAAACAAGAACTAGTTAGAACTTCCGAGACTCTTGGAGTGCTAGACAAATGTATACCCCTCTACGCACATATTTTTAAATATCTGAATATTTATGGGCAATAATATAGTTCTATGAGACAAAGTCAGCAAAATATAGATGGATGTGAACAAATGTAAAAATGTAAAAATGAAAGGTATTAGAGTGGTTGGCTTATGAATTAAAATTTTCCTGAGCTTTATGTAATATTATACTTACTGTCTTTATAATAAAAAGCATCTCAAAGTAAGTACTAGGGCTGTAAAGATGCATGAAAATATGATTTGCAGTGAGGACAAAATCAATCCCACATGTTTCAGAAATAATACAGATGATAGAATTAAGAGACAATGGCATTAAAATTATTATAATGGTATTTCATAATGTTTAACATAATATTTAAGAAGCTAGAAGAAAGGTTCATTATGTTATATGGTGAATGAAGGATATAAAATGACCCAAATCAACTTTTTAGAGATGAAATATCTAATGTGTGACATTAAACATACACTGGCTGGTATTGAAAACCGGTTATACACTGCAGAAAAAAGATTAGTAAACTGAAACACAATAACAGAAACTATGTCAAACATTGTATCACTGCTGTGTGAGATGGAATCAAATGACCTAATATACAAGGAATCAGAGTTCTTAGGGGAAATTTTGACAGGAGAAGACAAAACAGAAACATATTTGAAGAAATGATAGTTAAAAGTTCTAAATTTGATGAAAACAATAAATATGTGTGATCCAATAATCTCAACAACCATCAGGAAGCATGAAGAAAAATTCACTATGCTGCATCATAATCACATTGTTTAAATCCAGTGATAAAGAGAAGATATTAAATGCAGCTAGAGAAAAGAATGCATTGTAGAGTGCCATACAGAAGAGTTATAGATGGAAAGCAAGGATAAGAATGACATCAGATTTCTGATTGTAAACAACATAAACTAGTACATAGTGCACAACATCTCTAAAATACTGAAAGGGAAACATGGTCAACTTAAATTCTTTGCCCAGCAAAAATATCTTTCAAAAATGAAGATGAAATGAATACTTCTCTAGACATATAAAAACTAAAAGAATCCATCACTATCCAACTGTCCTACAAGAAAAGAAGTTCTTTAAATTGATGACAAATGACAGATTAAAATCTGTATTTACTCAAAAGAATGAAGAGCATGAGAAAGTGTAACTACGTTGATATACATAAAATGTTTTTCTTATTGATCACATCTCTTTACAAGATAGTTGAATATTTAAAGCAAAAATAAAAATAATGCATTTTATAACATTATTTATATTTTACAACATAAATAGAAATTAAATATATAACAACAAGAGTAAGAAGGCCTGTGGACAAATAACAATATGCTGTTTCAAGGTTTTTATGCTGCATGTGAAGAGTAGATGGAAGAACAAAGATAAGAATGACAGCAGATTTCTTACTGTAAACAATGTAAAGTAGAGGATGGTGGAAGGACATTTAAAAATAAAGTAACTAGCATTAGACATAGACTAAAAATGGAGAAAGTATAGTCTTTTGCCACATTAATATGAATCAATAATAGAAATTCTCTAAAGGTCAATAAAATTGACAAATCTCTAGTCAAACTGAAAAAAGTAGACACAAATAAGGAACGCAAGCAATGATATCTCTGCGGGTGCTGCAGATATTCAAATGATTATGATAGGATACTATGAAGACTTTCTGCAATAAATCCTCAACTTTGGTGAAATAGATGATTTCCTTGAAAGATACAAATCAAAGTACTCTCAAGAAGAAAGAGTTCTATATTATTACCATTCTTTTCTTTTTTTGTAATGAAAAGCTATCCCACAAGGAATTTCCCAGCCCCCAGTGGCTTTACTGGTAGATTTTACCCAACAATTAAAGAACAAATAATTTCAATTCTATACAAATTGTTTCCAAAAAAATTGAAGAGGAGAGGATACTCCTTGACTCATTATATATATATATATATATGGTGGTTATTACTCTGACAACAGAGTCAGATAAAAATACTACAAGGTCATAAAACTATTAACTCATTTGATTATGAATATTGAATGCAAAGCTCTAAGCAAAAATTTAGGAAATGAAATCCAAAATATGTAAAGTTGATAATATATCCTAATAGAGTGTTATTTTTCTCAGTAATGCAAGGTAATTTAATAAGTTGGCATGTATAAAACAATCAGTGTAAATTAAACTGTTATTGTGATAAATTTCATTTAGTGTTTTCCACATACTAAGCTGTTTACTGTAAAACTCGAATATTATAATGTTAATTTTTATTGTGCATCACATTTCACATTCAATCACACAACACACACACACAATCATTTGATATGATCTATCATTCTTGATTATAAAATTCCAGCAAGGTAGGAATAGAAAGGATCTTCCTCAACCTGATAAAGGTCATTTATGAAAAATTCATGTTGACTTCACCTTTAGTCATGAAACACTGAATGCTATTCTTCTGAAGATCAGGAAAATAAAGGTGTTCACTCTCACAACTTCTTTTCAACATTATACTAGAAGTTATAGTCAGATCAGAAGGCCAAGAATGAGAAATCTGGACTAGAAAAGAAAGGAATCCAGATTAGAAAAAATGAAGTGAAACTCTACATGCCAGCAATGTATTATATATATACATATATGCCTGTAAAATATGCAACACATACGTCTGTGTGGAATTCCATTTGTATTTACAAAAATTTTAAGAACTGATGAATTTTTCAAGATTATAATTTTCAATGTTAATAGTTTAAATATAAAATGTGTTAATCTGACAGGTTATACATTTATGTACAAAAACTTTTTTTATTTCTCTATGCTAGGGGTGAACATCAGAAATTGAAATTAGTATAGAACAATGCCATTGACAATTGCATTAAATGTGAAATATTTAGATCTAAATCTGGCAAAATATGTGTCAGATCTGTACCCTGAAAACTACAAAACAGTGCTGGGAGATTTTTTTAAAAACCTAAATAAAAGGAAAGATACCTTGTTCATGAATTGGAAGACTCAAGCTTGTTATACTGTTAGCAATAATCTTCCTTAAATTAATCATTAGATTCAACACAATTCCAATCAAAAACTCAACAGTACTTTTTGTAAAAATTGACAATAGAATTTTAAAATTTATGTAATAAGAAAAGATCTGAGGATAAGCAAAACAATCTTGTAAAACATGAAAGTTGGAGGACTTAAACCTCTTGCTTGAAAATTAATTTTCAAATTATGAGACAAGTAATATCTTGGTGTGAAGATGGATAAATACAACCATAGAAAACTGACTGGAGAATGCCGAAATAGGCCCATACTTA
Source organism: Aplodontia rufa (assembly GCA_004027875.1). NCBI lineage: Eukaryota > Metazoa > Chordata > Mammalia > Rodentia > Aplodontiidae > Aplodontia > Aplodontia rufa. Next base: position 62,249 of record PVKS010002209.1, read on the forward strand.
TGTTTCTGCTGATTTTTTATAAAGTTGCAAAGATAATTCAGTACAGAACTGCAGTCTTTAACAAATGATGCTGGAAGGACTAGATCTATGTATTTTTAAAAAAATATTTGAAACGTTTATTATATCCTGTACAATATTAATTCAAAATGAATCATATACTTAAATGTAGAACTTAATGTTCTATAAGTTTTGTAAGAAAATATTGGAGAAAGATTTTGTGACTTTCATTTGGGCAACGGTTTAAGACATGAAAAGCACCATGTCTGAACTATGTGATCACTAAATTGTGCTTCATCAATCAACATTAATAACTTCTGCTCTTCAAAATATACTGAAAGGAGGCAGAAATGCTATTGTGTACTTAAAATTTTCCAAGAGGGTAGGTCTTAAATGTTCTTATTACACACATATGAATAAAGACAATGACAATGATAATAATATAACAGAAGGAGGCTTTCAGAAGTGACGGAGAAGGTTGTTGCGTAGATTTTGGCATAGCATATGGCATGGTGTTCAGAGGGTATACCATCTCTAAATTCATTACACAGTATATGTTAAATAGCTGCATCTTTTTGTATGAAACTAAATAGAATAAAATACATTTATTACTATTATGTTCCTGGCAAAATCTCATTTTTTTGTGCCAAAACTTTTAACAAACACTAGATACTTTAAAAAAATATTGTTTAGAATTTGCATGCATTTTCTATTAATTTGTGATTTTTATATGGCGGCTTTCTTTTAAAGCTCTGTGCTAAGGTTATAGTAAATTTTTCCTCCATTCTCTATGGTCTAGCATTTACTGAAGTTAAAATCCCATATTTCATGGAAATATTTTTGTTTGAAGTTTTGAAAGAACTTGCCTTTGAATATCATTTTATATTGATCACCCAGTCACTTTTTCTAAGCCTGGTGACACGGTTACCCCATGATTCCTAGAAAAATGCCATGTTTTTTCTTTCCTCTGTTCCTATCGGTATGAAGATCTCTTGGTTTTTAGTTCAGTCCCTCTTTACTTGGTTAATTCAGTCTGGATAATATGCTAGCCCTCTTGTCTTTGTTCTCAGTTCTGTGAAGGCAAAGTTGATAAACTTTCTAAATATGGTAGACAACATATTTTGTACAAAGTGTGTAGTCCATAAATGTTGGTAGGAAAGAAAGAATATCTAGAGGACACAGAATAAAAATTGAGCTCCTGGATAATTCTACAATAAACTACAATTTGTATTTTCAGTTATGTGGATTTACCCATAACCAAATCAATTACTTAATTCATAAAAGTTCCATGTTGTGTTTTACTGTATAATGAGTCTTTTTTTACTTCCAACAATGTTTCAAAGAAATGAAAAAATATAGTTCCAATTCAGGGAAAAATCTTTTTAATTTACATCAATGATAAGGACTTGTATTTTCTGTAAAACATTTTTGGAATTTATTTATAAGAAAAAAACAACCTAATTAAAAATGAGCATGAGCAGTAGAGCAATGGCTCAGCTGTTGAGCCTGGCCTGTGCGAGGACTCTTGTTCGAACCCCAGCACCACATACACAACGAAGTGTTGGAGACACTGAAACCACGGGGAAAAAATGAGCATGATATTTGAATAGTCACTTCACAAAGAGAGAAATGGGTGGCAAATAAGCTCAACATTATTAGCCATTAGGAAAATGCAAAACAAAATCACAATGAGATACCACTGCACATCTATTAAAATTGATTTCACCAAATAAAGCTGTTGCTAATTAAAATTTGATTCTGTCAGATTTCAATTGGGTGAAAATTTGAATGATACATTCTTCATATTAAAGATATTCATATTTTACTTTCCTTCAGTCTTGACCTGTATGTCTCATTTCACAAAGGATTTGATATATTAAATTCTATTCATTGTGATTTCTGTATTCCTGTTTAGTTCTTGTATCCTGGGCTATACTTACTTTGTTTTCTCATTATCTTCCCATACTGGTATACCCTGTCTGAGGTCCTTCCCTGGATTTAAGTATTTCCCTCCTTCAACTTCTAAGGATTTGAAACTTTGTTAAAATTAGTGTTAAACTCAAATTTGAAATAGGCATAGAATAATTAAAAGTTATCAATATTTGGAATAAATAGGATTAGGGACTAAAGTGAAGAGAGACTATCTGAATATGTTAAACATAATTTGCTGGTTTTTCATTTCTTTTAAAACATTTTATTGATTTGTGTTATTATGCAATCATAAATGCAAATGCAGTAACAATATGATATACCCCTGATCCAAATCCAGAATCATCCCATCACCCACGCCCCAGTTTCTTGATTCTTCTGTATATCCCACCTATAACAGATATAAATGTCTTTATATATCTTTGAAAAGCATTATCAATCTCTGCAGATTCTTTCTCTGGCCACTCGTCTGGAGATCCCAAAATCTAGGGAGGCAGAAACCTTCAGCTTATTTTAGGAATTAATTCACTTGTCTTTTTAGAGTAATTGTGTCTCCGTTAATTTCTAGAATAGAAGCAGTTTTATATGCATCATGGTCAGGAGTCAACAAACTAAGGACTAATGCCTGTTTTTGTACATAAAAGTTTTATAAGTAAAGTTTTATTGGAACACAACCATGTCCATTCCTTTATATATCCTTTAAGGCAACTTTCCCACTACCAAAGCAGAGTTGAGTAGTTTCAACTAGTTGAGAGAGTATGGTCCTTTTAAAAACTTAAAATAATTATTTTCTGGCCATATGTATAAGAAAACTCTTGCTAACTGCCATGTGTAATTTAAATTGATGAAAGCAAACACAGTGCTTATGTGCCAGGTTATTTTACTGTTTTAAATAAAAACATAAGCTCTAGTACTCATAATAGCTTCATAAGATAGACAGTGTTCCAATGCCTAAGTAATAAATAATGTAACCAAGAAACAGAGAGGTTAAGTAATTTCTCCTAAGTTACACAGCTAAAAAGCAATAGGACCAGGACTCAAACAAAGGTGTCTTGACCCCAAAAGGTGGGCATTCAACGTTTGTCTCATTTGACTGCTCTAACTGAAGAAATAAAAGCAATATAGAATATTTTAAAAAATTTAGCACACAGAATTATGATGAATTTATGGTAGGCAGCCAACCAATTGCAGAGAAAAGCTGAGAATTATTTGAATTACAATAAAGAAGATAAGGTATATTTAATTAGCTTTAGATTAATTATTGCAATTTCTTTAGGCTTATCCATGAAAGAATTGTGACTAATTAAAAAAATGTTTTTACCACCCTTAGGAAACTGTCTCTGAGCTAGGCCCGTATCTCACATACTGATTTTATAGCGGGTAGGCTGAGGTTTGTTTTGTCAGCTTCTGTGTTTCTCTATTTGACTTTTTTTTTTTTTTGGTTCAATGTCATATCCAAGAAACTGTCCCACCAAGAAATTAGAACCATTTCCAAAATTGCAAAATTTCAGTTTCATAACTTTGAGTTTCCCTTAAAGCTGTTTTCTATTTCCTGTAAAATTGTAATAGATAAATCAGTAAGCATTTATTTCAGTAATTGTTTGCAATTAAAACAAAATAGGCTCAAGAAATTCTGACAACTTCCTTATTTTTCTGGAAACAATTGCAGTTTGGATTTTTGACAGATATATTAGTTGTCTTCAAGAAGTTTGGAATTACAAATCTACAAATTGGTAGTTTCTTTTTATGAAGATTTCACTCATCAAAGTTTTGCAAAAACTACTGTTGAAAAGTATGTCATAGAAATGTTTTTACTAAAAGACTATCGTACCACGAGTCTATTTATTTTTGGATTTGATTCAGAGTGTTGTTTCTCTCGTAGGGCTAAAATAGATACTTCTTTCAATATGGGAAGCATGGACTTTGTTCACCGTGTTGTGGGAAAGCAATCCCTGTTCATTACAGTCAAATAGCAAATACTATACAATGTGCCCTTTTTTTCCCTTACTAGGTACCTATGGACTACCTGAGGAATTAAAGAGCATTTGCATTATCTTGTCCTACAAAGAGATTAAATCTGGTCAGGGATAGTAGAATAATTATACATATGTTTGTAATAAAAATGCAGGATGAGATCAAGTTCACATAAGAGATTTCTAAAATTCTTGTAAGTTAAATAGCATAACAGTAATACCTGTTCAGGGCATTATAAAAGTTGATACAAATTATACCTTTACAACAAACTCTGCCATTGGGCTTGAAAAGGAAGATATAATCTTTATTAGTTTACCTTGGAAATACTTCACAAATAGGTTTGAGTAGATACAAAGGATTAGTTTATAATGAATATTAAATATGTCTTTAAGCACTTGATTTTTTTTTCCAAATAACTTTTGTATATCTAATATGATTTTATGACAATATAGATCAAGTACTACTGATGAGATTTAGAGAGATAAATCCCCTTAGCACACAACTGGTAAGTGTCTTGGAGGTACCACTGTACCGTGGTCTTCCAATCTGAATCATCTACTTATATTATAGCACACCTTAAAGCAGAACGCACTAAGCTACTGTCAGTCTGCATGGAAGTGGAGTAAAGGAGGCTGGAAATTAGACTGTGTAGCAGAGAGGATTTAGATTCTAAAGTTACATAAGTGCCTGAAAATACATCTGAGGTGGGGTGGAACAAGAATGTGGCAATAACCCAGGCCAGACATGGATGTGGCACAGACCAGGGTGTTAGTAATGTACTTAAAGGGAAGTATTCAGATATGGGTACATTTAAAAGGAAGAACCAAATGAATATGTTGATGAATCCATTGTGGAGTTTTAAAAGGATGAGTTAAGAATAGCTCCAAATTTTAAAACTGGAGCAACTGGAAGAATAAGATTAAGGATTAATGATATGGGGGTTGTGAGAGATGAGCAGGTCAGAGTTGAGTTTTAGAGTTGAGGAGTTGAGATGTCAGATATAGATAGAAGTTCTGGTGTTAAGTAGGCAGATGGACGCATGAGTGCACAGGTCAGGGGGAATTCTGGGCTGGAGATATGAATTTAGAAGTCATTAAAATGTAGGTGACATTTACAGTAGTGAGATTGGGTATCAGCATGATAATGATTGTTGGTTAACGCAATATGTCCAAGTACTTAATTCGGGAACACACCAGTGTTAAGAACCTTGAAGATGAGAAGGAACCAGTGAGGACCACATACTAATAAAATTGCTTTCGTGTAAGCTGAAATGAGGCTTTTGAATGCGGGAGAACTGCAGGCCTGTATTAAAACACAACTTCAAAGCAGCCTAGAGAGGTGTTGTTTTTTTTTTTTTCCTTAGACCATTGCTTTAGTTAGCCTTTTGTCATGGTGACCAGAAGAGCTGACAAGAACTAATTAGAGGAGGAAAAGTTTATTTTGGCTCCTGGTTTCAGAGATTCAGTCCATGGCTGGCTGAATGCACAGCTCAGGGCCTGAGGTGAGGCAGACATCATGCAAGTAGGGCTCCGTAGAGGAAAGCAGCTCAGGACATGGAACCAGGCAGCAGAAAGAGCACTCGGCAGGGACAAAATACATATCCCAAAGGCGTGTCCCCTGATAATCCACTTCCGCACTTCACCCTACCTGCCTCCAGTCACCACCAACTCAACATGTCAGTAGATTAATGGCTGGTTAACAGCTCCACATCTGAGTCTACTTGTTTCACCATGGAATGTTCTTGCATTGTCTCACACATGAGCTTTTGGGGGACACCACATATCCAAACCATAAAAACCATGCTAAGAACCTTATGGGGTAAGAGGCATTGAATTGTCCAAGAAAAGTCTATTGTAAAACACTTTAGTGATTACATATTTTTATTTACTAGATGGAGCAATGTTGATTTAGTTGTCTTAATAACAGTAAGAAGTAAGTACTAGGAAGTCATTTTCCTCATTTTCACATGAAGAAACTGAGACCAGAGAAGGTGAGAGGGTTGCAATTCATTTTATAAGTCATTCATAGCATGATTCTTTTCCTGGAACCTGCTGCAGTCTCTGTTAACAAAGATCCTCAATAATTTCTAGAGTGACAGATTTTATAAGCAAGGAACAACTGGAGGCTAGGATAAAGTGGAGAAAAGTAACTGATGTTACGGAAAATACTAGAGAAATATAGTGGAACACGAACAGCAGCATGATCTCCAGGGACAGGAGGAATCAGGTGGTGGAAGAAGTATTAACTGAGGGTCAGGAAACCTGGATACCAGTTCAGGTTATTGAACTTTCTGAAAGCATTGATACAGCTTCTCAGGCTAAGAATGATGCCGAGAGCATGGCTTTCTAGTGGGGAAGGATTTGCAAGCTCATGAAAACGTCTGAGAGAACACATAGATCCAGGAGAACTTGGGGGACCAGGTTAGGCTCAGAGTAACAAGCGCAGACTTTTTCTTTTTTCTTTCAGTATTGTTTGAATTGTTTGTAATGAATTTATATTACTTCCTTTAATTTCATTAAAAAATAGAAATGTGAAAAACTATGATAAAATTTAATCAATTTTTAAATGCCAATAGAAAGATGTGGCTCATATGCATTTGCCCTCCAAATCTTAGTTTCGCCTATAAAATTAGGGAGCTTCACAGGAGCCCCTAAAGCCAATTCAGATGTTGGCATCCTGCGATCCTGCGTTGAACCATGCATTTCAAGATGTGGGGCCCTTTTTATACCTAATGTATAAAAGCAAAGTTTTGTACTGATGTTTTCAAGAAAATCAGATAACTAAAATGTTATGCACAGTGATGTGAAATTATAATTCAGATCAGCAATAAGCAGTTTAAGAAAACGATACATTATTTCAAATAAAGATACCAATCACTTGCAATTCATGGGGCTATTGAATATGACAGCATTTCTTTTTGCTACCAAACAAAAAAATTTTAAGTCAAAGTGTCCTTAAAAATGGTATTGTCTCTATATCAAGAAACTGGCCATAGACTTTCTGTTAGCAGTGCTGTTGCCATGTTGAAAAATCTGGGGGCCCACATATCTAGTTTCCTGGCTGTCTTTCGAGACCTAACACATGATTCAGACCTCTGGCTTGAGTCCCTGACTTCCATTTCTGTTGTAATTATTATGTAGTAAGCCCTCCCAGGACTGAGCCTCTCTTTTGTTGCTTTTGACTTCTCATTCCAAAACTTGATTCGGTTTCCTTCTGCTTTGATTATCTACTGGGGTTCTTCAACCCATGTGAATAGCTCTCAAACAGCCCCAGGGTATAAGAATCACTTGGAGAAATTTTTTTAATGACGGATTCTTAAGCACAGATCAGAACTGCAAAACTGGATGCTTGGATGGGGACCTGGCAATCTCAATTGAAAAGAATGCTGTTCTGCACAGCCAGATTGGCAGTCTTTGCCCAAGTGATGTCTTTACCTGAAGCAGGTTCTCAAGCAGGTTTTCTCTGAGTGTGAGACGTTAGGGATTTAGGTATCATTCTGTTATGACACCTTGATTAGAAGCTGTTGTACTGAGAAGGAATTAAACCAAGATAGTTTAAATGCCAGAAAATATATCTGTTTATACTTACAGTTGTGTAAGCACATCAGAGTAAATTACATTTAGAATTGTATTTCCCATAGAGATGCTCATTTTACCATATAGTGAATAAAAACCTTTCTTGGGTTGAGTTCTCTTTCTCTCTTTCCTTCTTTAATCAAATGTAAAGTACTTTAATTGTGCTTTGGAGTCCACAAGCATTTTTTTTAAATTATCATTGTGTCACATGAACTGTAATTACATGTTTATTCCAAGCAGTCTTTGAAATAAGTGATTTCAGCCAAATTTCAGTGGATACTTACCATATTCGAATAACAAATACAAATCATTTATAAAAATCCTTTAGTGCATGATGAGTTTGTTATGATCAAAATACTCAGAGAAAATAATGTTATTTAGGTTAATTGACTTAGTGCATAGTTAGTAAGAACTGCTAAGAATCTTATTAAGCGCTAGACATAACGACAGTTTAAGTCCTCATGTTCCTGATTATTGTCTATTTTTTTGTGTGTGTGTGGGACAAAGAGCCATTTCAGAGCCCAGTGTTTTTTGGATGGCACTTCATGTTATTTTTCTTGTGGAGACTGCACATGTAGATTACTTTTTGAACCGTGGCTTAATTACAGAGAGTTTCTTAAAGCATATAAAATAATATATAATTTATTTATCTGAGAAACTCAGGGCAAAGCTGGTTCTGTGGAGCTATGAGAGTCTAGTTGAAAGTATGTTAAAACAATGTTCCTGAGCAGAATCTCATAGTATTGAGTCCAGCCTGCATCTCACCCTTAATTTGCAGTCATGAGAAAAATCTGCTGTCTCATAGTAGTCATTTAAAATGAGGTGCTATGCAAAAGACTTATATTCTGATTTGTACTCAATTTACAGCATCTACTGGGTGAGTTGCGAAACTATAAGAAAATTAATGTAGTGTATCTACATCATCCTATAATTCTTTAAATTCTCCCGTTTTATTTTTCTCAGATTATTTTTAAGTAAACCTAATTTTTTTTAAAAAGTGTATAAGTAGCTTTGTTTGGTTTTTAGGAAAAATATTTAAAATCAGAACCTCAGTTTTCCTGAAATAGTTTTAAATTAAAAAAATCAGCATGGGAAAGGATGAATCTATTTCCACATTCAAAATGTCAATACTGCTTAATAAAGTAGTACATTGAGCTTTCCATAGCAAAGCAAGAGCATTTAGAGGAATAAGAACTGAGCAATAATTTGATTCCAAGAAATATAATTTATACTGTTCTTCAAACGAATAGAGTACTTCGACTTGAGAAAATTTAGGTGAGGGCGCGATGGTCAATCCAGCTCAGTGTTACCTATGAGAAGCTGAGTGGGATGTTTGTGTGCATTTCTCTTTCACCTTCCATCCTTAGGGCATGATATGGAATGGGCCAGACAGATTTTCTGAATGAAAAGGATTTTTGAGATCTGTGAGGACCCTGAGTTCAGGGAACTCAGCAAACCTGTCCAAACTTAGCCCCTGAGAAAAATGATCAACCATCAAATGTGTCCTCTGTCATCTCGGGCTAGGCTGTTGAAAAGATACCTAGAACAAAGGAAACCAATACATCTGCTTAGATGTGCAGAAACCCAGCAGACCCTTGGAGAATCATCCCTCAACAGGCCTGAACAATGCTGGTGGGTGAAACTGTTGCTACTGGATTGCATCTGTGTACATCCCATTTATCATAGGTGATATTGATGACCAACAGTCTGGCTAAAACATAAGTAACTAGAAGTATAGAGAGCAGTTCACCATTCAGGCCCCTCTCCCACAAATGTACTGTGATGTAAGTACATCAGCCTTTGTGAAGTTCCTGGAAACATGCTAATTAAAGCAATCTGAGTATCCCTTATCCAAATGTGACCAGAAGTTTCAGAGCTTGGAATCTGGAATGTTTGCCATACTTAATGAGATATCTTCAGATGAGCCCAAGTCTAAATACAAAATTCATTTATGTTTCATACACACTTTATACATACAAGCTGATGGTAATTCTATATAATACTTTTAGTGCTCCTGTGCTTTCAGTGTTATTGATCATGTGAGGTCAGGTATGGAATTTTCCATTTATGGTATTATATCAGTACTCAGAAATTTCAGATTTTGGAGCATCTAAGATTTGGGCTTTTACATTAGGGATGGCTAAACTAGAATGGCCTAGACTGGAATTGTCCTTTTTTTAAAATAAATTAAAAAAAAAGAGTGAGAAGGTGAGTCAATTTTATTAATTTTTTTCATCTGGTTTTTGTATTTCTGACACTTAGTTGTGTATATGGTGTTGGGATTGGAACCTGGGTCCTTGTGCATGCTCTACTGCTGAGCTACCTCTCCAGCCCATGGAATTATCTTTTTTAAAAATGATTTTTATTAGTGCATTGTAGTTATATATAACAGTGGGGATCATTTTGGCATATTTGTAGATGTATATAACAGTTTGCTTCATTTCAGTCCCCTGTACTTCCTGTTCCCTCCTTTCCTCCCTCCTTCTTGTCCCCTGCCTCTACTCCACTGGAATTGTTTTTTAATGAATATAGTCCAAGGCAAAAGAAAGAAAGTTGTACAAAAAGCCAAAGAAACAAGGACCAGCTATAAAGTACTATGTAAGTACAAAGAACAAGATTAAGTTTCTTTTTGCAGGGTGAGTTAAATCTTGTGGTTAGGACTGAAGGGTTATGATGATTGAATGATCTGATGAACTACAGGTTTATATCTTTCTTTGCCAGGTATTTAACTGCCTGCCAGGAAGATGGGTTTTTTGATGTTAATTTTGTGTCAACTCTTCATATGATGGAGGTTATTAATGCTGAGGATTATTTACCCATCTGCCTTCAGTATTACCAACTAGAAAATTGATGCCCAGGAAGGCTGGAGTCTTGCCTAGAGTTACACATCAAGAGCTAATCATGGACATCTCCCTCGAGAGAGAGAGAGAGAGAGAGAGAGAGGGAGGGAGAGCACCGGAGAGCACAAGAGTACTCCAGACTGATCTCAGCACGAATCATAATTCCTCTATGTATATAAAACTCTACTTGTCACCATAAATACCCACACAAATTACTATAGTATTTGGGAACTATCCAGAAGGTATGAAGGCTCATTCCAGTTTGTGACTAGAGCTTGGCTGTAGTGTAGAAAAATATTAATTGCCATTCAAAATCACTTAAAAAGATGACTATCTGAGATGCAATACAGGGTTGCCTTGAGCACAGTAAACAAACAATCAAGCCAATTATCATTTACCAGCAAAACTTTCAAGCTTTGAGAAATTGGCTTAGTTTCCTGTTCGGTGAAAGGCAGAGTGGTTTAACGACTTTCACCTGCAGAGGCTCTGGCCATAGTGAGCTGGAAGGAATCTTGGAGCACATCCACTGGGATGCTTTTCTCCCTAGGAGCTGCAAACTCTCGGAACCAGGGAGGCAGGGTAGAGGGACCCCCGTGGGTGAGGATCTGTTCTTCACTTATTTGTAGTAGAGTCATTCTGCTTTTTCTTATCTTACATCTGGCTTCTGTGATTTAGAAATCAAGTTTAAAACTTACCAACACAATATTCTATATCTCGATAGGAGTTCAGACACATGCATTTATTAAGACTAAGTGAGTGCATATTTACAATCTGTGTATTTTATACATTTGAATTCTACATAATGTCCTTGATGAATGCGTGCTTTGTGTGTATAGAGTGTGCGGATAGAGTGTGTGAAAGGTTCATAGACTTTATCATGTAATTTTTTAAACATTGCTACGTGTTTGTAAAATTGATCAATATAGTTAAACCTTGTCATTTTTGTAGTTAAGGAAAGTGAGGCACAGGGAGAATAGGATAAAATCACTAGAAGAGTGAGCACGAGAACCACAAGTATCTTTGAAGAACTGGTTCCACTGCTTGGCTTTCTATTCACACTGGAGCACTCAACCGCATTTTTAAAAACATACATGTCAAAAGACTGTGAATGCTATTAAGAAGAAGAAAGGCATGCTGTAGGGTTGTTGAAACTTCATTGAGGCTCACGCCACCCCCACTTGTATTATTTTTCATTCTGGTAGCATGGAGGCAATTTTTGTGCTTGCAGTTTAATGCTGGTTGTGAATTCCTGTGTTCTGTGATATTCAAGGCCCACTTTGCAGTTTCCTATTTGCATATACATAAATGCTTATGGTACTTCTTGGTGAGTGTATTCCTCTAAAATGACAGAAATGCAGGTGACTGCTTTAGGAATGGTCCTTGAACTTTGTGCAGATTCTGCTGCTGTCTTTTTTTGAACTGAAAACCACAAAAAAATATTGCTTCTGGTATTTGACTAGTGTAAGTCATGGTGAACGATTATCTCAAAATGATTTCTTCTTTTCTCAGGTACACTTCTAGGACATCTAAAGGATCTGTACGGTTAAGATTGACTTACGTTTCAAATCTGGTTGTGGCATTTGTAGGTGTGAGAACTTGGGGGAGTCATTCAAATTCTCCGAGCCTTTTTCTTGAGTATAAAAGGTGGATAATATCTACCTTGTGGCTCGCAAGGTTGTGTTTAATAAATACCATTTAGCATAAACTCTAGCCTTAATATTTACTAGTGAATGACATATCTTTATATTCTTATTTATTCCATTTTGTATTCATACTTTTTAGAGTTTATTTTATTTATTTTAATTTTTATTCATAGTTGACATTTACTTTCACAGCAGATTGTACTTCTGAATATTTGTAGGATTTGTGTCTGGTCTTGTCCTGTCAATAAGGGATCCATAGTATAACTTTTATAGTTTTTTACTCAAAAGCACAAGTCATCTAAAAAGCACATTTTAGTGAAGATTGGGTATATTTGTTCTCTGATTCTGTTGTCCTCTAAAAGACTCTTTCTGCTTTCTTGGCTTTTAGTGTTGGTTACTGCTTTTCAGTAATCAACTACATATTAATTAACGATATACTAATTAAATTACAAGAGTTTATTTTCTTAAATTCCAAAATGTAATTCTTGTAAAACTGTAGACTGATGTAAATCAAAATGTAAGAAATGTAGAATTCCAAAAGTGAATTATAAAAATTTTGATCATTAGTGTAACTTTTAAAAATTGCAGTGTAAACATGCTACTATTGGGGGCTGGAGCAGTGGCTCAGTGGTTGGAGCACTTGCCTGGCATGTGCAAGGACCCATTCAAACCCCAGTGCCACATACACAACTAAGTGTTGGAGAAACAAAGGCCAAATGAAAAAATAAATAAAGCTTATTCTCTCTTTCTCTCTCTCCCTCTCTCTTAAAATAAAAAAAGAGATGTTACTTTTTCACATTGAGGAAGTAAAGATATTTTTGTTAACTGAAAATGTACTTTCAGACTAAAGGAACTATTAGCTGGAAAATTATTGTTTAAATATATTTTATACATTTCATCATATTTACGCATTTGAGATAATAATATAACAAGCAATGTACATATGCAATAATAGTATATCATTACAAGGAAAAATGTCAAGGTTATATTTACTATATTTCAGTAGTTTTATAATACTTTGATCACCATTTGAAATCCTTTGTTAAATAATTTGGTACCTTATAATTTCTAAGAGTGACAAAGTGAGTTTATGATATGGCATCACAGAATTTAAAGAGTTGAGGGAAGCTTTGGGATCACCTGGAATTATTGTTTTGTGGTTTTTAACACTTGCTGCATATTAAAATAATTTGGGAGGAGTTTAGGGAATATTAGTACCTAGGTTGTACTCTGATGAAATAAATTGGAATCAGAATGGACCCTTCATATTCTTAGTTTTCAAAAACTCCCTTGGTGATTCTACCCCGAAATTACTTATAAAAACCATTCATCTGGGGTTTTTTGGCCATCATTTCAAGAGGAGTCAGAGAGTCGCTCTGGATCTTGGTGAAGTCATTTACCTTCAGAGCAGAAACAAAATCTTGGTCTTATCTTAATAAACCAGTGGTTTTTGCACTCTCTTACCCTACTTGCCTTTGGTTTCTTTAGTTTGTGGGACTCTTGATGGGTTTGTATGGGTTCCTAGCACCATGAAGTTAGGCTTATGGTTAGTAGTCAGGCCTTATTCTCATGGACAAGCCTTGGAGGTGTAAAACATTTGCATTTCTTCAAACACTGGGGAGTGGAGAGAAGAGCTGAGATAGCTCCAGCTCTTGAACTAGGGGGTCAAACTGTCTATAAAAACAGTTCTTTTGTGGCCAAGTATAAGCACATGGTACTTTTAGTTGGGTCACTCTAAGTTTTAGATATTACGAATTGATTAAATTACATTTTATCTAGTAATAGAATATATTTATATTAAATTATTGGTTATGGACATATATTAGGCTTTTTTAAGAGATGGTAGAATAAAGAAAAATTAATATATTCTAATTGATACTCATTGGACATAATTTACTTATTTTATTATATTATTATAATTGTGTTCTTATTTATAAGCCATAAATTAATATACTACATTTAATTAATTAAATTTCTGCATATTATAAAGTTACTTTTAACGCACAGACATAATACCATTGTGCCATCAAGGCTAACTTTCAAATGATTGTCAATATGGGAAAATATTTATAATCCCTTTGTGGCATTCCCTTTGCATAACTGCAGTTTATGCTAAGCATTCATCACCATTTCTGGCTGTGGTGGGATAATGTTGTGGTCTCAAATGGCATGTGTCCAAACATGGATGCATCGTTCGTGCCTCTCGAAGGCCTTGTTGAAAACACTCACTCTGGGATACTACTGTGCTTCTTTACTTCCAGACTGACCCCTGCTCTAAGCAGTGTTGGGGCAATGCCTGGGCTGCCCGAGCCCTTGAAGTTCAAGGAGCAGCACTGGACTTCTCATGATGGGAGGTCAGAGTCAATGTAAGTGACTTCCTAATTTGGGGGGCTAAATCCCTTCAGTGTTTAGGTCTGTATGCAATTAGCCTTACAAATGATTATTTCCAGTGTTTTTTATGTCATCACCATATTCCGCAATATTGCCATTGCTCTAAAAGAAAGCTTCAGAAGGGTTTATGCAAGCAAACCCCATGCATGTGCAGGAAAACACATTGTTCAGAGATAGAATGCACTCTGTTTGGTTCCTTTAGTATTTACCCATCAATATTTTCAATCCCATGAAAATATTATTTTGAGTAAATTGAGGTATTCTGAAAATTAGCATTAGTTAAGAAAAAATGTTATCTAGTACACTAACATTTGTTTGGACTTTAAAGTTGAGCTGAGCTTTGTCAGGCACAAATGCAGACATGACAAAGGTGAAAAATGTGTATCCTGGAGAATAGTTTTAATTTTGCAATAGTTAATGCATTGTTGCTGAGCACTTGCTCAGTACAGTGTTCTTCCTGTACAGGGATGTGGACTTACGAATTCCCAATCATGTAAGAATTCTCAAGGGCAGCAAAGAGTTCAGTAAATTGTATCAGAAAATATTTGGTGTGCAGAAATAGTGGAAAGAGTGTTCATTTGTGATAAATTACAGGAGTCTAGGTTTGAGTCTTTGGGGTAAAATAATGAAGATATGGTACTCGTATTAAGATGGAATTTTCATTAAAAACTAAAAGGAAAAAGTGATGTGATGAAATAATAGAAAATATTATGATACCATCAAGTTTTATTTTCACCAAGTCCTGAGGATCTAAATCTCCTTTCCAATACATTTGTAACTATTATAAATCATATAGTACTGAGGTTTGAAGTGCAATTGATGGTAATTTCTCTTGTATAATTGAACTCTTTAGAATTTTTTTGTAATATTAGAATACTTTGATTATATAGAAAGGAAAAAATTCCACAGTAAGTAAAGATTCAGATTAGCTTCTTTATTTTTTCTAATGGTTTGGATCGAACTTTGGTCAACAAATCTGAGTGACTAATGTCAAACAAATGAATGTTTTTCACATGTCTATTCTCTTTAACTGAATCCATCCTATAACACATAAAAATAATGAGATCTGGAAAGAGCATGGGACGTGTGGTAAAAATCCCAGATACACTTTAGGTTCTCATTCCTCTGCTTCCTAGGGGATCATTTAAGTTTTTTCAGCATCGTATCTAATTACCTATTTTGTCTATCCTACTGGGTTGTTGTGGAAACCAAGTGAGATTATATCTGTGGAAGTACTTTACCTGTAACATGCTATACAAAATCTGTTAATCTTTTGAATGTGACATTTAGAACAAAATATTTAAAATAATATGGATATGTTATCCAATAACTTTAGAGATGGCTACCTTCATTATCTAGTTTTATTTTTTATTTTAATAAAGCAAGTAACAAAGGGATTGCTATATTGTGGGTCAAAAGGCAGGAATAGCATCAAAATACTTTTGAGAAGCAGCTTTACTTACCATAGCATGTCCTGGATTAAATTGTCCTTATTAGCCCTCCTTCTGTGTCCCCTCTCTAACTTCCACCCCTTCTTTTTCTTTCTCTCCTTTGTTTCTTCTACCTTTCCGTGCTTGGTAGGATTTTCCTGTTTGTCTTCTGACCTTAAGTTTTATACCCTATGGATTCTTCCTTATTGGTATTATATTACTTCGATATGCTCTTGGCAGATTTTATATAAAGAATTTTTGACATTTTGCCCTTGATGTTTTACATTTAGAGAAGGCAAAATTCTAAGCTGCTGGACCAGAAAAAGAAGAGCGGTCTTTGGTCCCCAGTGAGAAATAAAAGCTCAGGTAGTGTTGACAGGTGTGTATCGTCACACTTCAGTTGAGGCTGTTCTGCGGTTTGAATCCCTTTAGCTGTGTCTGTCATACCATTTACAATTAAAATTTTTTTTCAAACCATATCACTACATGTTTAGCGTGAAGTAGCTTAGAGAAGAGCAGAAACACAAAAAAGAAATGAATAATAAAGAAGGTAGACAGAGTTTGAGAAGAAGCATGTAGAAATCGGAATGTGTAAAGAGGACCATAGTCAAAGGTGAAGTTTTTGATGACAGGAAGGGTGTTGGATGAAAGAAAGAGAAAGAAATCTCCTTTCTCTGCAACTGGTAAAGACTGATTTCAGAAAAGATGACTGGGGCCCTTGATCCCCAGGAAAAGCATGCATACCAGCTGATCTGAGTCCAGAATGCTGGGAAGGGAGAAAAGGCCCAAAGTGGATAGGTAACGGGAGGTTAAAAACTCATTTATCTTGGCATTTGTAGTTTAAACATCATAATCCTAGGAGTAACATCTACTTTGAAACTATTTAAATTTATTAGCATCAAATGCTTGCTATGATTCTTTATTATCCATTATTTTTTGAAACCTGAAGTTGAAAGGTTGGTTTAGAAAATTCAATATTTGCGTGAATGTTGTTTAACTTTCTGTAATTTCTCCAAGGCAGAAAATTGAGCTTGCTTTTCCTCCAGGGCTCTTTTCTTTATTATAATAATCTTTTTTCTCCCCCGTTTTTGTTCTCTTGTGTGTTTCTTCCCTTTTTTCTCTTCTTTTCTATTCACCTACCCTACTATTTAGAATGATTTCCTTAGACTTATACCTACCATGACAATGTAATACCTTAGAAATACTTCTCCTCAAACCCGTCAATCACACATGGTACCAGTTCATAGGAAATTCATATGTCACTCTGAATTCTTTAGCTGTCCATACTGCAAAAGGACTAGTACCATAAAGATAAAAAAAAGTTAAATTAAAAGCAGTGTTCAGTAATTTGGGTTACTTGTGAGCATCATTCTTTGATTTGCGGAATTTTTTTGTATATAAATACTGGAACTTTGGGAAGATGATATGTAGATAGATCTACTCTTTACTGAGGGTTAGGATCTGGTAGCCCATACAGGATCTGAGCAGCTCAATCTCTGTTTCCTTGATGTTTCTTCCATGGCCTAGTCTTCCACATTCAAATGATAATTGAGCTCCTGTAGAGAACTTCTGTCTCTCAGGCAGGGATATCTTTATAAGCCTGTCTTTGGATAAGGTATTTAAAAGTAGTCCCCTGGCAAGGCATGGTGGTACACACCTATAATCTCAGTGACTCAGAAGTCTGAGGCAGGAGGATCCATGATTGAGGCCAACCTCAGCAATTTAGCAAAACCCTGTCTCAAAATAAAAAATAAAAAGGGGTAGGAATGTGGCTCAGTGGTTAAGCACCCTTGGGTTCAGTTCCCACTACCAAAAACAAAAAGTCCCATTCTGACAGCAAGTTACATTTCCTGGGTGCAACTTGACATTGAAATTGGATTTAGACCCCTACTTGCCTCCAGGGAACTTTTTCACACAAATAAATTATATACTCATATGCAATAGCCCTGAGAAAAATGTGAATTTTTCCCTAAAATACGATTATGCTTTTTAAAACACCAGGTCTCCCAAAATACAGTAAAGACTTTTATCAATTTTAATCAGCAAAAAGAAATTGCTAACATTAGGAATTGGGAGATTCTTAACATTTTATCTGTTAAGTTTCCAAAATTTCAAATAAAGTAATATTGGAGCCATATAATATTAATTATTAGAAAAGTGAAATATAAGAATTGTTTTATGCTATTTTTGTTATTTTTGTTAAAGAGAGACGCCGGGGGCAATCAATTTTATTTATTTTTTCATCTGGTTTTTGCTTTGTCCACACTTGGTTATATATGTACATGCATGTATATGAGGACCCAGGTCCTCACGCATGTCAGGCAAGCACTCTACCGCTGAACCGCCTCTCCAGCCTCTATGCTAATTTAATGACATTTTGGCATAAGGAAGTAATATTATTTAAATGAAAGATTAAAAATTTGAATGCTATTGTGGGCCAATGAGTTGGTGGCATTAAAGCTCACTTGCCAGCTTTGTTGTTATCACTGATTGTCAGGCAACTTTGGAATCTGAAATGGAAATAAGACACCAAATGTATGTGCCTGCCTACCTCTCTCCTTCTGTCTGTCTGCCTCTCTCTGTTCATTTAATTAATTTTTTAAAAATATGAATTCAGGTTTTTTTTTAAGAAAAAGGGGACAATGAAAGAGAGAGAGAGAGAGAGAGAGAGAGAAAGAATCAATTTTTATTGCGTTTTTCACATGGCTTTCATTGCTCTGACACTTAGCTGTGTACATAGGTGCTAGGGTTCAAACCCGTGTTCTTGTGCATGCCAGGCAAGCGCCATAAATGCTGAGCCACTGCTCCAGCCCTGAATTCAGGTTTTAAGACCATATTGAAGAGGTAACAAACAGGATGAGAAAGATTTCTGAATAAAAATTTTGCAATTAAAGTTGTGATAGTTCTTTCGAAAGCATTTAAAAATGTGCGTTAATTAAAGTTCCTACAAAAACTGGACTTTGGACATAACACGATTTGCAATTTGCTCTAATCCTGTGGTTCATAATATTATCTTCTGGAGAGAGAAAGACCACAAGGGAGGCTGATGCAGGAGACAAAATGGGAGGCTGTACTGTCAGGGAGAGGGAGACAGAGGTGTGAGGCCACGTGGATTTATTGTTGTTTGGGGCTAATTTGTACAAGTTCCTGATAAAGTTACGTGAGTTTCATGGAACTCTGCTGTTGCCCTGGACCTTGTAAGTGGCCTTACTTCATTGTCATCATCAATACAGGTTGGATAACTGCCACCCAGAGGTGTCACCCAGTGCCAGGAACTGGAAGCTGGACTCCACGACTGCCCAGCCAGGCAGCTTTACTGGCTTGCTTTGTCCTTCCACAACCGTGCCGCAATGGGACCTCATGGCTTATGCAGTTGAGCAGCGGCAATTCTGGACTTTACCTACTAAGTCTTGATAGAGTTCTTTTGTACTAGATGAATGGCACATGATAGGTTGTTTTTTTTTCATCAATTACGACTTCTTTATCAAAAATGAAAAGCTATAGCTCTGGCCATTGACTCTTCATGTTCATTAAACCAGTTTTGAAGTGTAAATTTGATGTTAGGCTGCGTATTTAGAAAGGGAACTTTAAGAATTACAAAAGAAAGAAGATAGGGGAAAAACAGAAAAAGAATAAACTACAAGAACAACAAAGAACTAAAAAAAAATCAGGGTGGAGGAGTGTGGTAAAAAAACTACCTTGAATTCTTAAAATAGAGAAGTGTATTAAAATTTCAGTTAGATCATTGTATGCCATAGAAGAAGACAGAAAGGATATTTATTCTTTTACTAATTTTTATTTCTTTAGACTGCATTACATAGAAAAATTGAACCTACTCTTCATGTTTGATACTGATCAGGGAACTTAAGCAAGTTTAGAGTTAAGCTTAAGTAAACATTTTTAAGATTATCTCTAAAACTTGGTAAATGCGCTTAATTTCTTTTAGAATTGAAAGTTTTAGCTATTTTTTTTTTCTTTTTCCCCCTCTGGCTGTGACACTGCCAGCCATAGACCAAGTGACAACATCATTGTTTTTAATTAAAAGAATTAATACAAATGTAAGAGGATTAAGCATTTCAGGTTCTGGCTTTTAGACTTCACCAGAAAATATTGGTTCGAAGCCAGTGTACTACACCTACTAATTGATTGGTACTTTGAAGTAATATGGAAGATCACCTCCTCTGAGATGTTTAGCAGGGGCAGTCTTTCTCAATCAGGAGCAATTTTGCTCCCAGGAAACGGTCAAAGTTTGGTGATATTTTTGACTGTCATAACTGAGAGTGGAGTGCTTGCTACTGGCATCTAGTGAGTAGAGATCAGAGATGGTGCTAAGCATCCAAAAATGCCCAGGAAAGCCCTCCAAAACAAAGGGAATTATCAGATTCAAAATGTCAATTGTGCTAAAGTTGATAAACTGTGATCTAGGAATATTTAAAATTTAGCTTCTTATTTCTTTCCTTCCATTTTCTTCATCCCTCTGAATTGGGCATGTGTCACTTGTTGTGGGGATGAGTTAAGTGGCTGTCTTGTACCGAATGGGATCTTTTCTGAGTCAGTTCTCAAGGTGCTGTGTTGTTCAGAGTATGAAGGGAGTTGAGACACTGTTGTATGACTTTGGACATGTCATTTACTCTTTCATTTATTTATCTCTAAACATCAAAATTAAATGAGATCTAGTTTGTTTTAGTCTCACCAAGTCAAAATAATTTGCGAAATCTTTGATCCCACCTGCCTTGAATGTCAGCTGTGTCAGACAATGTGCTAAAAATGAAATGACACAGAAGATGTAGTTCCGATTTCTGAATGCCTGGGGTTTAGTTGAGGAGTCTGGCAGCTGCACAAAAGGGCTCCCACACCATGGTAAGAGTCCTGAGAAAAGTGTGAACACATTTTTATAGTAGAAGCGGGAGCTGCTCTCTGTGATAAGGACAGTGGGGTAAATTTTGTGAGAGAGGATCTGAGATGGTTCTTGAAGAGGAGGAGGAATTCACCAGAAGAGAGGGATTTCCAGATAGAAGCAAGAGCAGAACCAAAGGCTTAGGATGATGAAAACAAAACAAAAAGAAACCTGGTGTGTTGAGTAATGTTGAAAGTCACTGAATAAAAACACCCTTCTTGTGTTGCCTTAAAACATCAGGAATTTTCAAGTGAATTTTATAGCTATGAAAAAATAAGCGTTTCCACCTTGCCCTTGGTCTCACACCGTGGCCATTCATTTAGTTCAGTGTGTGAAGCACAAGCACAGACAGCTTCAATTACAGCCTGGGGTTCCTTCGGGCTGTCTCTCCTGCTGAACTTGCCTGAACTTGAGCTTGATACGCCGCATCATTGCTAATACTGGGACTTGTGCTGCAGAAAAGTCAGGTATAACAGATCCAATTAGAGAGAGAGAGAGGGAGAGAGAGAGAGAGCCTGATATTTTCTCCATCAGGGTCCCTGGAAGTGACTGGGAATTTTAATAACCCCTTCGAGGCCATGGTTTTGGGTAATTAAAATTGCTGATTGAACCAAGCTCACAAGTCCAGCACCATCATGTTTAGTCCCTCGGAAATAAGTAGAGAACATGACGGCAGACAAACTGACCACAGACAACATCTGTTTTGGGCTGAGGGGAACAAAGCTGCCTGACCTTGCTGAACAAGAGGTTCTCGAATGACCTCAGCCTCCAGCACACTCACGTTTCTTTTGTAGAATGTCCAAAACAGGACACAGAGGGAATTGGTTTTTCTCTTGTCTGTAAAGGGCTAGAAGAAGTGTGCACAAGTTTTCCCTTGCACATGTGACATTTCTCCTAAGGAAGGGGGTTTCAGTGGAGTAACTTTCTCTAGCTTTCCTTTGTACATGTCACATATAAAGGGCAATTATGTAGTAAAAATCACAGAAACTTGAAGAAAGTTGAGGAAATCTGTCTTCTGTTTCCAGTCAAGCTCTGACTTTCTATGACACTTGTGATGTCTGAGCTCTTTCTAGAAATAAATCTAATGATACCTGCTGTTCTCTGCTCAGGACTTATGAAGTCATGTCTGCAGATATGTGAGGACAGAAAAGGTTCTGTAGCGCAGAAAGAGCTTTTCCGTCCATGAATATCACTTTGTTCCCTGTTTATATGATTTAATTCTAAGTATTCTGACATTTGGCCACTTCTTCCCCCGCCCATCAGAAGGTAAAAATTATGTTACCTATCAGTATGAATTTGTCACAACCTCATTTAACCTAATACATATGGCAGAAAAGAGCATACTTGGCTGGAGTTAAATCAGCACAGCTTTACTAATTTGGCCACCCCGAAAGAAGTCAATACGTTTTAATCTGGACTTAGAGAAGGGGGAATGTTCAGAAATCAGGGCTTGGGTGCATTCTCCCAGAAATTCTCGTAAATCAGCTCAATGTATCAGCTTGGTGAGAGGAAGGAGGGGTACAAATAACTACTTTCAACATGTTCCCCTTTGCTTTGTATAGTCCGACAGTGGTAGCAGTAGAGGGACCATGATAAAAAGTTCATAGATAAGCATTCGTAAGTATGAACATGAGAATTTAAAATAGTGAGTTCTTAAAGATAGTTCTTTGTTTATTACATAGATGATGAACTTACATCCTTCCATGGTCTATTAGGTTTTGTTTTCTAAAGGAAAAATCAGTTGCTCTGTGCTTTAAAGCACAAGTAAAATTTTGCTGAAACACATACACACTCATTCATTTACATGTAGCCTGTGACTGATTTTGTGCTACCGTGACAGAGTTTGATAGATACAACAGAGAATTTATGGACTCACAAAGGCTAAAATAAAATATTTAATATTAGGACATTTATAGAAACTTTTGCTCTTTATTATGGTTATGAGGTACCTACCGAAGCTCCCGTGTTTATGCAGAAGGTGAAGCAATAAGATTATGATAGCTATAATCTAATCAGTGGATTAATCCATTTGATGGATTAATAAGGACCAAAGCAATGGAGTCAGCCAACTATTGACTGAGACCTCAGAAATCATGAGTCAAATATAAACATTTTCTCCTCTAAGTTGTTCTTGGCGGGTATTTTGATCACAGTGCTGAAAAGCTGACCAACATGCTATTCTCAGCAAAATAGAAGCATGAGTACTTTCTTTTCATCTTTTTTCCTTTGTAATACTTGAGAAATTCTTGTAAAATGTCAGTGCTGAGATAATATATTAAAATGCTTTTTATGATTGAGAAAAATGTATATATAGTAGAACAGCGACTGTAAAGTGTGATGTTGAATAACATATTATTTTTATATTTGGAATGATTAATGATTTAAGAAAAAATGCTTATAAAATGCTCACTGCTCTAAGTACATTTACATTTAATTCCCAGAAATTCTGTGAAGTGGGATAATTATTTTCCCTGTTTTATAGATAACTTCCTGATGTTTGTAAATACAGTACAACAATTTAATCTATAAAAAAAACAACTAATAAAATAAAATTTATAACTTATTTCATGGGTCCTACATACAAAGTATTAGTTATATTTCTTGAGATCGTAAAGCCAAGACATTGACTCTATTTCATGGCTGAAGTCTTAAAAATCAGAAAACATTTTTAATCCATAGGAAAATTATTTTGAATACTAATTTGATAGTCTTCAGTTCTCAGTTTAACTTTTAAGCTTTGTATGTACTTTTAAATTTCTTATACACAGGTTTCTTGAGGGTTTGTATTTCTCCTACATTAAAATTAAAAAATTGTACAATGACTCAGCTCCTTAATTAAAATAAAAGAAAGAAAAGAAATACCTTAGAGGGCTGGAACAGTGGCTCAGTGGTTGAAGTGCTTACCTGGCAAGCGTGAGGACCTGGGTTCAAACCCCAGCGCCATATACACAACTGAGTGTTGGCGAAACAAAGGCCAGATGGAAAAACAAATAAAATTGATTTTCCCCTTTAAAAAAAAATTCAAACATGATTGGAGATTACAATTGGTGGCTTCATATTCTGTTCAGGGTAGTTCTCCATTCAACAATTCATTCTGAGATATTACACTCAAAAGGAAGAGAGGGTGTGGCCTGAGTGCTTAGAAGACATCTGGGCTGGAAGTAGGGTAAGCAGACCTTGTGTCATTTAGTACTGAAGTAGAAGCATTGCCAAGCAGATCAGTAAGAATGTCAGTTGATTGACTGCTAGATGTTGGCTGTGAGTAGAGGCACCGGTGGAGACCTTGTGAAAGCCAGATAACGGCTGGATGTTACGGGCATAGTACATCATACTACTTATCTCTGCCTACTCTGGAAGCTCTCTTGCGCAAGCTGGGAATACAATGAAAAGATGGGAGAAGCAAAGGCAAGAGACCCCATCAGAGACGTTCAACATCAGAAATTACCCCAGTGCTACCATGTGCTTTTATCTATTAGAAAGTTTAACTTATTCCCTTACCACCATGGAATCTTTATAATGGGAGATTCTCAGTTGATTTAAAAAATTTTTTTTTTGTGAATAGAAAGTGAGTCTTTCTAAGAGAAAGTATTGCCCATCCCTAATTAACACCATATTTTATAAATTTCCATCTGTATAACTACTTAGACCAAAGCAAAAGGGAAGATTAATAAAGCTGAATTCTAATCCTTTCAAATTGGTAATGCCAGTCAGCATCTGATGCTGAAAATAGAACTTAACTATGAAACCAGAAATAAAGAATGGGAAGAGAAAGTTAATACTATTTTTATGGGATGATTTGCTGTTTAAACTGCAATTTAAATTTTCTTCTTTCTTTAGAATTTATTTGTAGTGTATTGTTATTAAAGTGATTTAAAAGTACTTGTCAGAAAAATATTTTAAGACACTTAAAACCAGTAATGTGTTCCATGCCTCTTTTAATTCTGTGAAAAAAGCCTTCCATTATATATGCATTAATTTGACAATTTAAATTTCCCCTAGGACAATATGCTTTTCTGAATGTGGAATAAATTGTGATATTAAAATTTTTGATATATGGAAAAGAGCCATTAAAACTGTAGAATAGATGCTATTTGGATGTTGAGTCTCACTTATCTGAAGTACTTGAGGTCAGAGTGTTTTTGGGTTTTTTTTAAATTTTGGAACATTTTTTTGTGAATGGGATCCAAATCTAAATTCATTTATGTTTCTTATATACTTTAAGCACATAGACTGAAGGTAATTATATGCAATGTTTGTTTATTTATTTATTGTGGCACTAGTGATTGATCTCAGGGCCTCATACATGCTAGGCAAGTTCTCTATCGCTGAGCTACACCTCCAGATCTACAATATTTTAATCATTTAATGCATGAAACACATAGTGTGGAAGTTTCTACTTGTGGTGTCATGATAGGGTTGGAAAATTTCATAGGAGCATTTTGAATTTTGTACTTTTGGATTAGGTATATATATGCACATATATATATTTATATTTATATCCACCTACAATACATGTATGCATCTATATGATCAGAGAGCTATGTTACATTTACCAATTCTTATTAGAATGTGAAAGTAGCTTTAAGTATATGATCTTGCTGAAAATTCTCTCTCTCTCTGTCTCTCTTTTTGGCGTCTAACAATGAACATTTATTCTCATAGTCACAGATCTATGGAGTTTTTAGGCTGTGAATCTGAAGGTTTGGCTAGGTCTACGGCACATGTGTTCATTCTGAGGCCAAGACCAAAGGGACAGCAATTGCCTGAGAAGTAGTTCTGGAAGATCACAGAAGCACAAGAAAGCCAAGCCAGATAGCACAAGTGCATGTCAAGGTTCTGTTCCTCCCATGTACGTGAATATTCCATTGGCCTAACAGGTCACATGGTCAAGCCTAATGTCAAAGTGGCAGGAGCAAAAGTGCTGCCCAATAGGATGTGGATCCTATGCTGCCACAGGAATATTTTATACATGTGATACTATTTTGTGGAAGTGAAAAAGTGAGACATTATGCAATCTGCTACAGTATGCTAATGCTAAATCCGGTCTGTTCTCCCCATTCCACTGCCAGTGCCATCATTTGTCCGAGTTTCTCCTCACACTAGTGTACAACCTCGCCTACTTCCTGTGATTCTATCTTGCCTGCATCCAATGACTTCTTATACATGCTGGAATCAGTTTTATATAGCACAGATTATATTATTACTATCATGCTTAAAATCTTTAACTGTGAATCATGACAAATATATGCCCCATTTACTCAGAATATTCTTGTATGAGACATTATGATTGTAGGCAGTGCTATGGTACTCTACGTGCAAAATACACAAGCACCACACACACCCTAGCATCTCTTTTCTTTGTCTTATTGTCAGGCTTTCTTTACATGTTGGTGGCAGTGTGGATTGTGGTGCTGAGTACTTCTCTGCCTCATTTTGCATTAATCGCTCAGTTAAGTTCACTTCTCCGTCTGATCAGTTTTTACTCCCATGCTTTTCCTGAGATATTATCCAGGGGCATGAAGGTTAGGGAGAGGAAGCCTCAGATGTGAATGTCATCCTCGGTTTCTCACTGGCTTCCGCTGGAGGGTGACTGTCCATCTTGTGCCACTGCTATATTCCTTGGAAACCAGGAATAACGGGCTTGTGCCTCATTTGAGGCACACTACAAATCACTGTCATTGTCATGCGCATCCAGATGTCTGTGGTCCATTCTGTGCTAGCTATCTGTCATTCAGCTTTTAATTTCAGAAGCACTTTGACCTTATTTTAGAGACTCACTTGGAACCTTTTGCAGCCCTATCAGCTACCTTCTGCATCCAGCAGAAAATGAGGAGAACTATCCCAGATTTCTTCCCTGCCTCACAACTCAACGAAAGCTCGGAAGTGCCAATTTGGATTTCTTCCTACCTAGAATAGTGGCACTGGCATTTTATTCTGATGTGGCTGTGCCACATTGGAGCAGGTTCACTTGACAAAGGAAGACTTTTCCTCCCAGATTTCCAACTGCGCTCTGTCTTCTGCTTTTTGTTCAGCGAGTCTAAGCTGCTCACTACCCTGATCTCTTTGCTGTTTCATCATGTGTTGTGGGAACCGCCTTGCTTAATTTCCCTGCTGTTCTTCTTATCTTTCAAATTGCTGTGAACTCCTTTTATTTCTCCTTTGTGTTTTACTAGAAATCCCCCTTGATGGCAGCCACCTCCTTCTCATGGTGACGTTTATCCTCCATGTTTTAAGTGGAAATGTCTGCTGGGAAACACAGGATTTTTTTTCAGTACAATGTTTGAAAAATTATTCTGCAACCTCTAGTTTGTGACCTAAACTGAGCACGTTCATCCTGGCAACTAGAAGCAAGAGAATGAGTCCTCTGTCAAGTTGTGATTCCAATACCTTTCAAAATTTATGCAAAGTGGCACTTATTAATCAGACACAAAGACCCCACATCCCACTTTAGGAGGATGTCCCAGGGAGTTGAAGGCAGGGAAGACAGCATGCCCTTGAAAAATGCCAATGGTAAAGGCGTAGCTGTTTATCTGCTCTGCCCCACACGCTTCCTTTAACACCTCGTTGGTTTTCACCTACAGCTTCTTCCTGGGATCACCTCTGGCTGGTCTCTGGCAGCCTCATCCTTTTGTCATGGGCCTCCAAGAAATTTAATGCATTTTAGCATGTCACAATGGCCACAGGATCCCTCAATAAAGAAATGACTGTAACATTTCTTGTTGGTTCCAAATATCTGTAAGCCGGTAGTGGAAAATGGAGTAAAATTAAGATTAATTCATCTGAGTCAAAGATCTGATCTATGTTTCCTTTGTTATAAAATACTGCTGGGAAGAGCCAGTGTCTGAGAGTCTATTTTATTAAAGTGAATATTGGAATTATAAAAGGAATTTCTGTAATCAAAATAGCAGATAATGTTTCCTGAGTGCCAGAACGGTTTCTAGAAACTTTGTGTAAAATATTTCCAGTTTTAAAAACAATGTATCCCGTAGTTATTCCACTTTGCAGCTATGGAAACTGAGAATCAGAAAGCCTAAGTCACAGAATGAAAGAGAGGTGGAGTTGGGATAAAAATTTAGGACTGTCTGAGTCAACATTAGAGCCTTTTCAGTTTACTGAAATAGATCATGTTAGGAATTCCTCAGTGACAGAAAATCTTACAATAAATAAAAAATGTTCAATGCTTAGTTACCTTACAAACATACTAGGGAAGTTATGCTGAAAGAGTAAATATTACCTGTCTGGCCTCAATCTCTTTTGGTCTAGCAGCATATAAATTTGACGTCATACTAATTTAGCATATGATCTATATTTAACCTTTTTAAACTATAGTATTATATAATAAAGCTCAGATGTTGAAAACCAGACAAAACAAACATACAGCTTAATGAATTATAAACTGAATACCCTGTATATTACACCCAATTTAAGAAATGGAACATTTCCACCGGCCCCAACAGCTGTTCATAAGTCTAACCCTGGTCTTTGGCCTCTCCCATTCTCGAGAGTAACCACTGATCTTATTTTTTTTTTTTTTGTAATAGTCACTCTTTGTGGTTTTATCAGCAAAAAGGCATCCTAGACACTACAGTTTAATCTGGTTCATTTAAAAACTTGGTATCTTTAAGGTGACTTCCAGTCTTTAGCTTCCCCCTCAATCTCTTTCCTTATAGTTTTATCTGAGGAAGAAGCAGTCTTTAACTGGTATAGTTTCCCAGAATCTAGCTTCTGCTGATATGGATACTCAGTGCATTCAACACGTTCCTCTGCCATCTAAATTTCCAGCCGCTGGCAGTTTGATATAGATGTGTAATCAGACTCGTTACTCTTTTGGGTGGAGGTGTATACTTTTATCAGGACACATTTAGTGTCTGGATTTAACATTTTCCTTTGCTTTTTTGGTATGGAATTTAACCCAAGGGTGCTCTACCACTGAACTGCTTTGCCAGTCCGCTTTGTTTATTTATTGTTTTATTTGGAGACAGGGTCTCACTAAGTTGCTTAGGGCCTAAGTTACTGAGGCTGCCCTCAAACTTTCAGTCCTTCTGCCTCAGCCTCCCCAGTCACTGGGATTACAGGTGTGTGTCACCACACCTGACTATTTTTTTTTAATGCTAACAGTGATTGGTACTTAATGCTTAAAATGATTAATTCCTTGAGCTCTAAAAAATGAGAATATTCCATCATTCTTTCAAATTTGTATAATAAGTTTATGAAGATATACTTCCCCTCTTCTATTATTTACCAAGCAGAATGCTTCTTATAGCAAAAGCAGAATAAATGATCCTTGTCCTTTGCTTGATTTTAAAGGCAACAGATTTCATTCCCTGTCATCCTCTTAAAATGACTAATGTGATTAAAATCATTTATGAACTGATTAATTTAAAAATATTTGATGTGCTTCAGATTCCTGTAGTTAGAATGATTAGAAATTCATATTGCTTTATTTATAGTGTTTGATTTGTTGCGTTGTATAGTTTTCTTTTTTTTTTTTTATTTTTGTATTCTGGGCATTGAACCCAAGACATTGCTTGGGCTAGGCAAGTGCTCTACCACTGAACTATACCTCCATCCTCATATCTGTTTACTTTTAATTATAGAATTTCTGATGTGTTCATTCAATACTTGCAACTCAAATTTTGGATCACTAGATTTTATTTAATCTCTTTATTTCACTTTGGTTCTCAAGAACACAGAGAATATTAAAATCAGAATGTTCCATAAGTATTGTATCCCACATCTCACATACAATATCCTCAGAATAAGACTTCTGATTACTGAAAATAATAAAATGGAATATATATGTATATACTGTATCTATAACTTTTTTTTTTTTTTTTGGTCAGAGTTTGTAGCCATCACATACAATCTTTTCTTCCTTCTAACCCTCATTTCTTTTTATTCTACAAAAAGCTGCTTCAAACAATTTCTCTGTTGATGTTCCTCTAGTTTTTCTGGTTGTTAGAAGTTTGTTCTCCAGGGGGTTGGAGTGGTGGTTCGGCGGTTACAGCGCTTGCCCTGCATGCACAAGTACACGGGTTCAAACCCCAGCACCCACGTACACAACTAAGTGTCAGAGCAACAAAAGCCAAGTGACAAACTCAATAAAAATTGATTCTCTCTCTCTCACTCACTGTCCTTCTTTCTTTAAGAGAAAAAAAAAGTTTGTTCTCCAATAGATTCTTCAAGAAAAGCTAATAGTAGCCACGTGCTCTGAGATCTTTAATATCGATTGCAGTTTGCATCTTTTACAAGTAAGGCAAGTTTCACTGGGTATAAAATTTGGCTCACAGTTTCTAACTTTTTTGAGTATCTTAATTGTACTTTCCACTTTTACTTAAATCATAGCATTGCTCTCAAAGAAAATTATTTCCTTTCTCTTATATGTCACATGCTCTTTTATCTAGTTGCTGCAGAAGTTTTTTTTCCTGTCCAGAATGTTACCAGATAATGCAATGATGCTAGAATTATGGTTTGATACTGTGCACTGTATTCTCTTTGCATATATAATTTCAATTATTTTATTTTTTGAATTTTTTTTGGATTGCTGCTTTTAGTATTTGTTTTCTTACCTTTAGGAACTGACATAAACTTAAATAAAATAGTGGCTGTATTTTTCTTCATTTTGAAATATTGCTCCATTGTTTTTTAGCAGCTACTGTTGTATGAAAATGTGGACGTAATTCTGATTCCTGTTTTATTAAATGTTTCTCTTGTTTTTGTCTGACTCTGTTCAGTGAGCTGGTAGGAGTTTGATTTGATTTCATACCCATCATTCTGAAGTTTCTTGAACATGTGCCTTAGTCAAAGTTTAGGCATTAGATGAACCAAACCTTTTCATCCAGAGTCTCTTCTTTAGTTGGGGGAAATATACTCCCATTACTTTTTCAAATTTTGACTTCCTGTTCTTAATTCTCTCATTTCATAGCTCATGATAGTTGGATAGATGATTTATGGAGGAATTTTATAATTATATTTACCTTTTTTTCGATTTGCCATGTCTTTGTCTTTTCATAGGATAATTTACATACAATAAAGATCTCCCTTTTTAAGGGATATGTTATGATATATTGACAAATTATAACAGTTGTGCACCTGACCCACAATCTGCAAAAGTTTCCTGTGCTGTTTTTTCTACCATTGGCTACTGATAATCACTGCTCTGATTTCTGTTCCGAGAGTTTCTCCATAAAATCTCTGACCTTTTGTTTTACTTTCTTGTATACTTCTTCAAGGTGTAGATCCTTTT
Organism: Aplodontia rufa; assembly: GCA_004027875.1. Lineage (NCBI taxonomy): Eukaryota > Metazoa > Chordata > Mammalia > Rodentia > Aplodontiidae > Aplodontia > Aplodontia rufa. Next base: position 93,171 of record PVKS010002209.1, read on the forward strand.
TCTAACTACCCTTCTAATAAGTATTTTACTTTAATTTGTATTTAAATTTTTTCCAGTATCTTATTCTTGTTTCATGGCCTTGGTGTAATTTTGTCTCTCTCTGAATATTGATTATGGCTTCCTGGACTTTTTGTTGTTGTTGTTTCCTTAGTTCCCGTTTCCTATTGTTTTGTTTTGCTCTGTTTTATTTTTTCTTTCAATATAGATATGTTTCTCAGATGTCTGATGGTTCTTAACTATGCAGTCATATCAAGGATAAAGTACTGAAGAGCTTTCTGGAAGCTCTGTGTGCACAGGTATTCTTAGACTTTGAGGCTTCACACTTCAACGATGGGATGATTAGCTGGTAATTCACAGGTTATACCCAGCATAGTCTGCAAATGTTTTTCTTTTTTCTTTTTACTAGAGGTGGCAGATATTAGAATCCAACGCCCCTTTCAATAAATTTTGAACTGACCTACCTGTTCTTAGCCCCCACCTCATCTCTGCCTTTCACTACTCTTGTAGTCCCCAGCTTTTGACCCTTTCTGGGATTACACAGGGAAAACTGGCTTATTTCCCCTTCACTATTCCTGGCAGTTCAGTCTTTCTTCTGCCCTAATAAAGCACTTATTTCCCTTCTATCTACTTTACTATAGGCTTGTGGATGTTTCTTAGTTTCATTCATGATGGTGTCTATTTTAGTTTCTTGTTCTATTCTTTGATGAAGGAAGGTTTTTGAGAGTAGAAGGAAGGTATGTCTTTTCCATCAGTCTTGAAATGAAAAATCTAAAGCTGTTTTTTAAATATTTATAGACTTGTACACAAACCAAGTCTTTTGCAACACTCAACACAGTAAATATATTAATGTATTATTCTTGCTAAAATTTCTTTTCCTTTAACTTTCTCAGTTTTCATTACTTTTATTCTCTTAACATTTCCTTCTTTTATCTATTCTTATAATTCCAGTTTTTACCTATATATGTGTGTGTGTGTGTGTGTGTGTGTGTGTGTATTTTCACCTATCTATATCTATCTATATTTTATATCTATATCTATATCTATATTTTTATATATATCTATATCTATCTATCTATCTATATATTTTTTTCTGTACTGGGGATTGAGCATAGGCCATTGTACCACTGAGCCACATACTCAGCCCTTTTATTTTTTATTTTGGGACAGGGTCTCGCTGAGTTGCTCAGGGCCTTGTTAAATTGCTGATGCTGGCCTTGGACCTGTGATCCTCTTGCCTCAGCACCCAAGTTGCTGCGGTTACATGTGTGAGCCACCATGCCCAGCTCATCCATATTGCTTCTTACACCTGGATGTAATTCAGACTTTTATCATTATTCGTCTCCTATCTTTGTATCTATGGCTATTCTTACTGTAACATCCAGCTCTGACAGAACTGCAGCTCTGCAAATCCATCTCCTTGCTAGACATTTTCACTTTCAGTTGTGTGTTCTCCTCATTTGCAAATAACACAAAAAATAAAAGCAAATTTATCTTCCTCACCAGATCAGTTCTCCTCACTTTTCCATTTCCATGATACCACAATTTTCCTGTGCAATCAGGCTTGACATTCTGGAATTATCTTTAACTCTAACCTACAGATTTAATTGGGAATTAGATTAATCCATTGGGTTCTTTCTTGAAAATTATGTGTGGTTGCATCCAGTGTTTTCTTTTCCTCACTGCTCTATGAATTCAATTTGAACATTTTTTCCTTTGTTTTAATAAGATAAATGCAACCAACAGTTGTACACTATTCTGAATTCCAAAAAAACTAATGTAAAAATATATATGTAATTGCATATGATACTTTATATAATAACATATATGCTTAAATATATCGTATTAATGACATATGTATATGTCTTAGGGATTTTAAAATACACATACAAATATATATGTATATTTGTGTATATACATATACTAGGCATACAAATCATAACAGAGATTGGTAATTTTACAGTGGTTAAATTTGCTATATGAAAAGGAGAAATCAATTTCTTAATTTGTCCAAGAAAATAAAATTTCTTGTTAATATGCACTTACAAAAAGTACATTGTTCCAAGCAAAATACCATGTGATTTTTTTCTGCTCCTGCCTGTGTTATTGTTAGGAAAGACATGAAGTGGATGTATGACCTTTTACTTACTTATACTATCTATTTCATTAAAGAGCAGAATGCACATGGTCAACCTTTTGTTATTTTGTTTCCCGACCAAATACTGTGTTGGACAGGGCCAGACCTACTTGCATTCTGTAAGCATTTACCATTTGGGAGGTTATCCTTCTGGTATCCTACATCCTGTCCTTCAGCTGGAAATGTCATGTATTTGTTTCATCGCGTCTCTTAGAGTTGTTTATTTTATTAATTCTACTACATAATAACAGCATTTAATAGGATTTTTCTGTTTCAGAAATTTAATGATCACTTTACACCATTCAGATATGAGAGAAGGATATATGTTCTATGTATATTTTCTGCATATTCAGGTATTTGTAATTGTGCCAAGGTTACATGAAACTTAAAATAGATGCTTTCTGGGCACTTCAGTTTGAAAGATATTATTTGTTTTTGCCTCTTGTTTCACCATCTTCTGAACACAAAGCTTGTACTGAGGGGATTTTATTTTGTAAAGCAGAGGCAGATATTCCTCTGTCTATGAGACAGGCTTCGAGAAGTCAGTCTTTGGTATCCTACAGAATAGATAGAGCTTGTTCTAATGATGAGGTAAGAATTCCAGTTTAGGAAAGAGTAGAGCTAAATTGAAGGTGAATGTCATTTGAAAAATAAAGAGAACATATATCATGAATGTATGAAGCAAAACTGCAGACAGTTATAGTAATGTTGAAAGTTTATGAAGAGGAAACAGAAGACAAGGTTGTTAAGTGAATGATAAGGACGAGGCATATTTTAATAATTTATTGTTGCTGAGATTTATCAATTAATCTAACTTAGCATTTGTCATTCAACAAATTATTGGGATTTCTATAGCCCTGTGTCAACATCAAAATTGGCCTGAGTTTGAAGGGCATCTATTTTTTTAAAAAGGTCCTTAAAATTAATCTAAAAGTGGAAATTAATGGTCTAAACAAAACACTCCCATGTACAAAGAGTAAATATGGTAACCAATACTTAAATGTCTATTAGCTTACATTTTTCTAGATCATAAAACATGCTTATTTAAATGGTGTTAGGATTAGTGGGCTTAGTGTTCTTCCACTTAAATCTATTTCCTGGCTAGTGTATTTAGTACCTATAATCTGGATCTAGTTATTTTTCTTCTGTTAGTTATTTTTTTAAAGATAGAGGGATAGTGAGAGAGAGTAATTTTTACTTAGTTTTTCATGTGGATTTTGTTGCTCCAGCGCTTCATTGTGTACGTGGAGTTGGAGTTCGAACCCGGTCCTCACTCATGCCAGGCACACGCTGTAACCACTGAGCCACTGCTCCAGCCCCTTCTGTTAGTTATTAATAGAACAAGTTCAAATAACTGAATATATACTATGACTGCTCATTATTTTCTTTTAATTTTTGATTAATTAACTCATTTATTCCTCACAAAGTGTGTAGTTGTTGTTAATCCATTTTACGGATGAAGATGGGAGCTCAGAGAAAAATTAAATCAGTTTCTGCATCGTGGACATCTACTGATACCCTCCCCTATCAACTTTATTTTTGACCACATTTCCCTGCAAGCCAAATTCCTATCCTTCTTTAAGACTCAGTTTGAACACTGTTATGACTTATCACAGAAAGACTCCCTTCTTTGCCCATCTGAGGCTGAGTTAAAGACTGGTGCTGGGCTTCCATGACTTGCTTTATGGTTTATCTTCTTAGTTTATGATAGTTATTGCTTTACTTGTCTGTTTCCAGGATTTGATTGAGACAAAAGTTACATGCTATCTTGTGTCATCAGAACTTAGCTGAGTACCTTCCTGTACAAGACAGTAGGGTAGTAATTGGGAACATATGTATAATTATGAAGTATATAATTTGAAAATTTAAATGTTATTTTTCTTCCATTTCAAATTTGGATTCTATACTATTTCCATCCTCATGGAACAACTGTGAGAATTAGGAAAATATATGTTAAATGTGTTCATAACGTAGGTAGTTTACTCAATGGAGAGATGTTTGGTGATTTCATTTAGTATCTTTGATTATTCAAATAAATATATTTTTAGCAGGAAAACAAGATGCATATAAAGTTTATTACTGGCTCTAGATGTCCTTGAGCACCATTTAATTTCACATCAGAAAGATAATTTTGCTGATGGAGTATTTCATTTAAAGGTTGGTAAAAGCAGGAAAAAATGTCTTCAATTAAGAAAGCAGAGTAGGGACATCCCTTGGGACATCCCTTTATTCTTTGCAAATATTTGCAATATTTGTCTGGGTACCTGAAATCAAAATTAATTGCACTGTAGGATTGTCTCCATTATTCATTCAGTATACTCAGCATACAGGAAAGAATTTGCTAGCTCACGCAAATAGAGTAATTGCTTAAATAGGGTTTTCTTCTTTACATCCTGCGTATTTAACAATTTGAAAGCCCATGTTCAAAACAAGAAGATTTAAGTTTTAAAATAAAAAATGAAAATATTGCTTAGAAGTCATCTTCTTTATAAGAAAGAAACAGTTTTGTTATTGGTTGTATAAACTGTAATTTTAGTTTTATTTATGCTTTTTAGAAATCTTCATAGAGAGCTTGAGAGTTCCAAATTTTAAAATACCCCAGGTTTTCCACTCTTAGTAGTATTTTCCATTTTTTTGTTAGTTTTCATACTCCTATCATTTTTCTTAAGAATAGATTAAATGCCTTTAATAGAGAATGCTTCTTTAAAATGAAACTGCTTATCTCCTCAAAAGATGAAACTTTAAAGTACTGATGCAAGGAAGTTTTTAGGCGAACCATAAATCTGAGTTCTAGTCATGGTTATTTGGAAATTGTTTCCTATAGTCTTCCTAAGCCACATGCACACTTTGGAAAATGTGAAGCAAAATACTTACTACTGACCTCAAAATATCTAAAGCCATGGAAAAATGCATACACCTTATAAATAAGCTGCGAGTATAATTGGAATCAATTTTTATTTCTGACTTTTCCTGTGTATTTTATTGGAACTTGAACATTTATAGTTAGAAATTTTTATTGTGTCCGCATGCGCCCAGTGTATGTTGGCATCTGCCCATTGTAGTGTTAGTGTGCAGCTATTCCACCTTCCCTTGGGGACTGATTCCCTTTGTGCTTGTACATTTGTTTTTAGTAGTTTCACCTATGTTGTTTCAGGCTTCATAGACTTAGCTATGTTATATACTTACAATATAAAAATTAAATACTCTTTGGGAGGCACATGTAGTATTTGGAACTGCTCTCTTCTTTGGTGAGCTCAAGAATTGATTTTAGGCTATGCAATATGGAGCAATTTTTTAAAAAGAGAGACAGAGAGAGAGAGAGAGTTAATTTAAAAATTTTTTTTCATCTGGTTTTTGTTTTTCCTCCACTTAGTTGTGTATGTGGTTCTAGGCATTGAAACTGGTTCTGGTGCATGCCGGGCAAGCACTCTGCCTCTGAGCCCAGCCCCCAATTTTTAAAAATATATTGCATTTAAGTTTTTTGTACATTGCTTTATAACTCTACTGCTTAGAAATTCTAAAAGCTGCCCAATATGCTCATCATAGTCCAACTCTTCATTTGGTCTCTCCAGGTCCTGCCAACTTGGACTTTATCTGCTCCTTAGCTTTACTGTAGGTTCTTCTCCTGTGACTCAAAATGTGCAAATCTTTATGGCTGCATTTTAGTTCTCAGTAGCACGGGACATTCTCTGAACTCAGCATCTTTGCATGTGTTCTTCTCTTTGCTTTGAAAACTCTATGTTCATTTACTTAACTCATTCTCATTATTCAGGCCTCAATTTAAATATTACTTTCTCAGACCTTCTTCATCAACCCAAAATAACTCCTCCCCCATGCCTGTCATAATATTATTTATTTATTTGATTAAACATCTATAAATTCCACATGAACTTATATTTTATATTATGTGTTGTATATGTATCATTTTTAAAGTCGTTGTATTTTCTACCTTAAACGGTAGACCATGAAGATCTGGAATTCATCCACTTTTTTAATAGATGATTTTGCATCTAATACAGTGATTTTATGATAAATAAATAATATAAGAAAAGGAATGAGTGATTTTGAGCATAGTGTTTTCACAATAAGAATAGCTATGCAAAGTTCATGGCAGGAGAAGCTTGATGCCAACCTGAAGCTGAAAGGAGAGCAGAGCAGCTGGAGCATAATGGACAGCAAGACAGGGACACAAGATGAGGTCACAGATGACAACACAGAACAAAAGGCCACATTTAAAAGATGTCAAAGTTCTTTTATAGTGTGTAGAGAAATCATTATAGCGTTTTCAACGGAAGATGTTAAGGTCTGAATTTTAAAGTTCAGATTTGTCTGTCTTGGAGACTGGGTTGGAAGTAGGCAAAAGTAAAACTAGAAAAGCCACTAGGGAGCTTGTGCCACATCCGGGAAGAAGATGGTGATTTGGATTCGAATGGTGGCAGTAAATGGAATAAAAAGAAGGTAGAAATAGAAAGTGACGTTGTCATTTCTGTGGAGATGTATATCTGACATTGGGTTTACACATTTGTGGTAGGACATCAAAAGATTTTGGATGTGCTGTGTTAAAGATCTCTGAGACATTCAAATAGGGATATCAATTAGGTGGTGGATATGAGAGCTGGTAACTCAGAAAAGAGGTTTGAAATGCAAAAATAAAGTTCACAATATTTGATATCTGTTATTCAAATACAGAGTAGTTGAGTGTAGTTGTCTGGGAAATGCAAATCCAGGTAAGAATTTTGAGAAATCTTAACAGTAATGAAACAGATTTTTGTAGTCAGCAAGTAGGCCCAGGAAGAATAGTCAATAATGTAGGAGCAAAATTCTTATGAGTTGCTGAGGGTAGAAAGGGTGGTCAGCCTTGCCTGATGCTACTAAGAGACTGAATTAAATCACTGGCAATGTTACTAATCTTGGCAGAAGTTTTAGTGGTGTTGAAGAGGCAAAATTTGGGCAGGAGTTGCTAAGGCCAGGATGTAGAGACTACTTTCACAGATTACTCTAACAGGTGTCCAGACGAGGGTGTAGTAGTAGTAGGGAATTTTTGGTCAAAAGATGACCTAAAAGAATGATAAGTATTGGGTCAAGTTTTCTATGTTGGTAGTATCTAACTAGTAAAGAGGGAATGGTTGGTGATTCAGCAGACAGCAGAGATAATTGTCTGATCAGGCTTCCATGTATGACAACATTACAAAGTGGGAGTATAAAGGGGCCTCATATAGCAGTCAGTTTGTTGAATTTTTTATGCCTGAAGTGGTAAAATTATTAACTATTTCTGAATAGATGATTTGAGTTGTGAAGTACAAATTATGAGCACTAGAAGAACAAGTAGAAAGATTATGTAAAGTCTAAATAAGGGACTATATGAAAGGCTATCCTAAAATATCCAAAAGAAAAAAAATGAAATTCTAAGGAACAGTCATATATCTTAGAAGAAGGTAGCAAGTGAAAAATAGAGGAACGCAAATGTTAGGCAGATTCTAAAATTATCCCATTTTTTTCCCAAGATTCTTAGCTACAGGTTATTCAATCAAACAGTAATCAAAGTACCGGTGTGGGGGACTTTGCAAGTGGAATTAAGAATACTAGATATTAGACCTTAAAATTGGGGAATTACCTTAAATTTTTCAGACGAGTCAACAGCAAACCTCCTAAAAGCAAAGGTGACAGAAGACTCCATTGGACAGATGTAGCAGAACAGGCGAATCAGAGATATTTGAAGCACAAAGGCTCAACTTGCTGCTGCTACAAGGGTAAAGGGAGGAGAAATTCATGTGACCTTAAGGAGCTGAGAAAGGGCCCCAGCTTCAGCCATCATGGAACAGAGCCTCAGCTCTCTAGCTGCAGGAAACAATTCTGCCAACAATCCGAATGAGCCTCCAGAAAGGAATGTCGCCCTGCAGACACCTTGGTATCAGCTTTGTGAGACTGACAATGAAAGCCCTACAGCAATAGTGTGGCTGTGTTTTGTTAAGCCACTGTTTTTCGTGCTTCATAATGGCAGCAATAAAAATCAACATAGATTTTGATTCCTGGATGTATGGTGCTGCTTGCTCTAAGGAATATACTAAAAGTGTACAAGGGGACTTAGAATCCGGGTGGGGGTATAGGATGGAAGAATTTTGAGGAACATGAGAGCAAAAGCCTAGATATTGTGGAATAGGGCATGAATGACTCCGGACATTAAGGATGCTTCTGGTGAGGGCTTGCAAGGGAATGAGGAACATGTCACTGGAAGCTAGAAGAATGGGGATCATGGCTACACGGTGGTGGAGAGATTAGAAAAACTGTCCTGCAGTTACATTACAAGCAGAACTTTTAAATGATTGAACTTGGATACTCATTTGAGATTTCCAAGCAAAATACTGAGGGTGCAGTAAGTAGTCTCTCTAGCCTGTCGTTGCCAATCACCAAAGCAGAGTGAATTATAAGCCAAATTCAATTCTGGAGTATGGGAGGGTCAAGATCATGGGAAAGGAGGTAGTTTTCACTTTGAGGCTTCTTTTCGGGCTTTTAGGTGGCTGTCATCTCTTTAAGGTGCTCATATAACTTGTTTATGTGAGCTTGTAGGGGTGGGAAACCCTCTGCTGTTTCTTCTTTTTTTCCTATTTTTAAGAAAGGGACAATGAGAGACAGAGAGGGAGATAAAAAAAGAGAAGCACTTTTTAATTAGTTTTTAATGTGACTTTTGTTCCTGTTGTGTACATGGTGCTGGGGTTTGAACTCATGTACTCGCACATGCCAGGTAAGCACCGTAACCTCCGAGCCACTGCTCCACCTCCATGTTTCTTCTTTTGAGGACACTAATTCTATCAGATCAGGGTCCCATTCTCATGACATTTTTTTTTTTTTTGGATGGGTAGTCAGACACAAATATCTAGTCCATAATACCTGGATTCTTCTGCTGCTTATGATAAATTGTGAGAGTAGCTGGAAAAATTGAGGGGAAATTTTTCAAATGAAAAGGAAAAAGTGATTTTGGAAGCTCTCAGTTTCTCAGATGACAAGAAACTCTAAAATTAAGAGATTGCTCATCAGTAAAGGATGCTTTGGAGAAAGGCTAAGGGTTGTGATTCTTCTCTGAAACCTTAGACAGATTAAAATATCAGAGTATTTAATCACATAAAAGACTGAATTCATTAGGGATGTGACCAACAGATTGCCTCATTCAAACCAGGGACCTTCTAGAAATCTGAAGGGTGGTGTTCCTTGCCCATCTCTGCAGAAGCCAAATATGAAGAGATTATCTGGGAAAGATCTGTAGAGAAACATCTTCTCTAATGTAGCAAAACCCTTGGAAATTCTGTGAACTCTGTAAGATTTATGATAGTTTTAAGTTTTACATCAGCAAAACACTGCCAATAAGAGACTAAGAGAATGCAATGCAATAAGGCTGTTTGATCCCCAAGATTCTACTAGTAGATACAATTACTGGTAGATATCCTTGGCTGAAAGCAGGTACTAGCTTCCAGGAAAAAGGAAGGATGGTACAGAAGGCAGAGTAGTGATCCTAAATTACACAGTTCAGAGCCCAAAAGATGGAGGCAGGAGTTACGAAGGATTTTTCCCTCAGTCTTGAACCGATGTGTTTTGCCTGCAAACATATTCAAACTGTTTTGGACCTACCTATCACTTTGCTCTACTTTCCCTCCCTTCACCTCCATTGAAATTGATTTTGGACATTTGGACTAAATCGGGGTCTTTATGCTTTGATAGGATAAGAACTTTAGAAATATTAGTAGGAATATTTTGCATTTTTGTAGGGTCATGAATCTTTGGAGTCCAGACAATAAATTGTGGTAAACAGAATTCTAAATATGTGCCCTCAATTTTCCATCTTCTGGTTATTCAAGTACATTTTTTGAAGGGACTTTGCAGATATAATTAAGATGTAATTAGATGCTCTTAAAATAGGGAGATTAACCTAGATTATCTTGATGGGCCAAATGTAATTATGATTCAGCAAAAGGGGAAATTAGAGAGATTTGTAGTGTGATAAATACCCAAACCCACTGGAAGGTAAGGGCAGGAGGAATGCAATGGTATTAAGGTGCTGAAAATGTTCCCAGCTAGCAGCTGGTAAAGAAACAGCGATCTCTGCTACATCACTGAATTCTTCCAACTTGAATGAGGTTAGAAGTTGAATCTTTCCCAAATCATCACAGAATTGTAGGCCTCCTGACATCTTTTTTTTCCATTTCTATAAAATATCTTTAATCCTTTTTTATTTTCTGTGATGATTCTTTTTTATTTATTTTATAATTAATTTTTATTGGTATGTTATACAGAACAGTGAGATTCGTTATGAATGAATGTGCACATTTGTGCATCCGTGTAAGACTTCTGACATCACGATTTCAGCTTCATGAACTTCTAAGAGGAGGAATTGGTTGAGCCACAGTGTACCTGAACCTCTGACCCACCGAAACTAACATAAAATAAATGGGTATTTTTCTAAGATACTCTGTTCTAATTTGCTGCAGAAGTGATAAAAAAAACTGATACAGAAACAAAAACAACACATAGAAAAGTAATAATTAATGGCAGACATAAATCCAAATATATCAGCAACTATATTAAATGTAAATGGTTTAACCACACCATTAAAAAACAGTGATTATCAGATTTTATACTAAAAAGGCCTAACTATATGCTGTCAACATCAGGAAACCCACTTCAAATAATTATACTAATAGGTTAATAGGAGGGTGGGAAGGGTCGGGGATATATCTTAATAGTATAGTGATTTCCTAGCATGTGTGAGGCCCTGGGTTTGATCCCCAGCAATACAAGGATGAAAAAATATATACCTGCTTATAATGCCAGTGATGTGGAGGGGTGAGGCAGGAGGATTGCAGGTTCAAGGTCAGCATTAGTAAATTAGCAAGACCCTTTAGCAAGTTAGTGAGACCCCATCTCAAAATAGAAACTAAAAAGGACTAGAGATGTAGCTCAGTAGTAAAGTGCCTTGGGTTTAATCTTCAGCACAAAAAAAAAAAAAAAAAAAAAAAAAAAAAAAAAAAAAAAAAAAAAAAAAAACTAAAGAAAAAAAAAAAAAAAAGCAAAAAAAAAAAAAAAAAAAAAAAAAAAAAAAAAAAAAAAAAAAAAAAAAAAGGAAGAGAAAGAAAAAGATCAATAAATAAAAGCTAGAGAAGCAATATTAAAATGGCCAATTAACCAAGACAAAAGAATTTGCACAGGTTGTTTTTACAACAAATCTTTATAACATGGGAAGTAAGAACTGAAAGGAGAAACAGAAATCCATAATTATATTTTTATACCTCAAACTGTTTCGTCATTAATGGATAGAACAAATTGGCAGGCAATGAGAAAATAAAGAAAACTTGAGCCGCAGTATCAATCAGCTTTACCTCGCTGGCAGTCCAGAACATTTACCAACAAGAGCAAAACACATGTTCTTTTCAAGCACACATGGCATGCAGACACGAATGTTTTAAGACCACACTGCGATTCATAAAACAAATCTCAGAAAACTAATAATACTGAAATACGTTTATTGATGATAGTAGAACTGAAGTGGATATTGATAATAGAAAGATATATTAAAGTCCCAAATATTTGGAAATATTAAATAATATAAATTACGAACCAATAAATAATTCATGGGTCAAAAAAGAAATATCGAAGAAATTAGCAAATATTTTGAATTGAAATAAAATAAATATACAATGTATCAAAATGTTTGGAATGTTTCCATAATGATTATAAAGGGGAATTTATAATATTAATGCTTATATTACAAAAAGTTCTCAGGCCAATACTTTGAATTCCTACCTTCAGAATCTAGGGAAAACCCTAAAGTGAGCAAAAGGAAGAAAACCATAAAGATCAGAGGAAAAGTAACTTAAATTTAAAAGAGAGAAACAGAGAAAAGCTAACAGGAACAAAAGCTGATTCTTGGGGGGGTTGAATCAATAAAATTATTAAGTTCTAGCCAGACAAAGCGAAAAAAGAGTACACAGGTTGTGAACATCAGAAAATTAAAAGAGATTGTAATTACTGATCCCAAAATCACTAAAATGGAAAACTACAAAAGTTCTATACAGAAAATATAATTGCTTAGATGAAAGGAGCCAATTCTTTGACAGACAATATACAAAAACTCATCCAAGGAGAAGTGATAATCTGAATAGTTTACATCTATTAATGATAGCAATTTCTGGTTGAAGTCTTTCCATGAGAGGAAACTTCAGTTTTAGAAGGGATGGGATTTAGGAGTAGGCATTGGAATTGGTAAGAAAATGGGGGAATCAGGCCTGGACAGGCTGTGGGAGTGGCCAAGTGAAGGGTTAGTAACAACAGGAATTCCAGACTGAGCTTGTAGACAGGAATGGAATGGAATCCATGACAGAAAAGGTCTGCTTGGTCACAAGTGACCCATGCACAGTTCATACCTTAAACAGTTGGTGTGGCCAATGGTGTCACTCAGGAAGGCTCAGGTATCTTTGAAGAAGAAGAGTCTCCGGTGTCAAAAAAGAAAGGGCTGTATTAAGAGCTGTGCCCTAGTTAAGGAGCATGCATGAGTTCTTTAAGTAAATTTATGTGACGGTAGTTTTGGTGGTACTGGTGGTGAACATGGTCCCTTTTCTAGGACTGTTTCTATAAAGGCTCTGCTTGGACCCGATCTATAGGAGTGAAATTTCTTTATGTGACAAATACAAGCATCTTGCCATATTCAAGAGTTTTAACTCTTCTGTTGTCTTTGGTCCATTTTCACCAAGTCAACTGATTTCAGTTGTTGATACTTTTTCTTCCTTTTTATAGCAATGTTGTTGATCTTAAAAGGGCATCATGCCAAAGCACTACTATTCCACTTTGTATCATACAGTTGTCCTTTGATATCTGCAGAGGATTGGTTCTAGAATGTGCTCCACACTTAGGATAACAGCATCTGTGATGCTCAAGTCCCCTGTGTAAAATGGTATCATCTTTGCATAGAAGCAATGCACATCCTTCCAATAGAGTTTCTAGACTAATTACAATATCTAATAAAATGTAAATACTATGCAAATAGTTTGATTTTTTTTTTTTGGAAAAACATCCAGAAAAAAGATTATATATGTTCACACTTTGTTTTTGGTTTTTGAAGCAAGGTTGGTTAAATCATAGATGTGGATCCCTAGATACTCAGAGCTAACTGCACTTTGTTTAGCATTGTTCTTATTTTAACACTGTTGTTATAAACCTGAATGACTGCTCTGTTATATTTTATGTCTAGGTAGGTCTGAACAAGAAGGAATAAAAAGCTAACTTTTTTGAAGTTACAAACAGTACCTGTTGTGTGACTATTTCTCATATGATTTGACATGGAGAATTCCTGCTTATCAAACTATTTCAGTGAACTCTATTATTTTGGTCAAGTGAAGGAAAATGTGAAATGTTGATGAGCTTATGGAAATTGCTTAGGATTATACTGAATTTCCATGAAACTTTCTGGTTATTTGTCCATATTATTGGTCTATTATGAAATCTTTTAGATCAAGTATAAGTTAAAATTTTTGTATAATCTGGAGAAATAATTTAGAATTCTGGAGTGATACTGTATTTTGGTTTTGCAGAAATTGTGTTTGGGAGTAATTCCCGATTTTTCATTAACAATCACACACACATATAATTTGTTTTGATAGTGCTAGGAATTGAACCAGAGCCTCTTGCATGCTAGGTAAGTACTCTACCACTCAGCTACATCCCAGGCCCTAACTTGTATATTTTTGACAATGATTTGGATAAGTAAGGGGAAAGTGGTCAAGGAATTAAAAGACTAGATTTTGTATATTGCTTATCAGTTTATTACCTGGAACCTCTAACTTAACACTAGCCCTTGCATCTCTTAGATCATCGTTCTTAAAGAATGATGAAAATGTATGGATTGTAGGGTTTGAAAGTAAAAACAAACAAATGGAGGATTATAGTCCCTGGTCTTTGAGCCTTCTAAGAATACATGGCTATTATTTTCATGACTTTAATATATTAATAGTCAATGGAAAACACAACAAAAGAATTGAATCAATTAGCCAATTAGCTCCTTCTAATTTATTTCATTAGGGGAATAGTAAGTATTTTCAAAAGACCTAAAGATCCAATAATTTTGTTATGGTTTGGATGAAAGATGTCCCCCAAAAGCTCATGTGTGACAATGCAAAGATGAGGTGAAATGACAGGGTTTTAAGAGCCTTGATGCAGTCAGTGAGTTAATTCCCTGATAGATTAACTGGCAAGTGTGTGGCTGGAGGAGGGGGGTCCTTGGGGCCTTTGGGGTATATATTCTGTATCTGGTGTGGAGTTTTCCTCTCTGCTCCCTGGAGCCACACCTTCACCTATGATGTTCAGCCTCACCTCCAGCCCCAAGGAATGGAGCTGGCCTTCCATGGACTAAGACCTCTGAAACCATGGGCCCCTAAGTAAACTTTTCTTCCTAAAATTGTTCTTGTCAGGTCCTTGAATCACAACACCAAAAAAGATAACTAAAACAAATCTAAAGGGAAAAAAAGTTACTATTTTTTCCCAAAGTACCGTAGCTAAAATATGCCCCAATAAAGAGCAAGAATGAGTTTATGATGAAAACTTGAGATATTACATAGCTTTCATTGCTTATGCTTTTTGTCTTAATTCCAACCTTCACTCATTTATGATAATTATAATGTTGGCAGCAGCTTTTTTTGGAGGGGACATCTTTCAGAAAAGCATAACATGTCTGAAGATGTACAGTCAAAATGAACGTCTGAATAAGATGTTAATCATTTTTTGTTCATACTATTAAAAGTATTAGGCTTGATATTGTGTTGCCAAAGTGCCAGAGAAATGTGGCTTCAGCACTCTGAGACTACACCGTGACTTGGAGCGTTAGATGATCAAGTGTTGGAGGCCAGTCCAAGAGTGTTCATAGTACTTGTCCTTTGTTTTTCATTGTCATTGTTCAGGTTCTTGCCCAACCTGCAGTTTTTAGGAAGCACGAGGTCCGGCCAGATGGACAGCCTGTGCCTGTCACTTGCTTTGGCCCCCCCCATGATTTCCTGCTCCATCTGGAGTCTGCTTAACTTTGCCAACACACTGCAGCACCAGGAGCGAGCTTCTACCTGCCTCTCCACGAGCATCTATTTATATATCACCTCACGCCACAGCACCCAGATGGTTATGTTGTTCTTTTCCATTTGCAGAGATGTTAACTGCAGTGGTATTTATTCTTCATTTAAAAAACAATACAATACCGTTGGGTTAAGTTATCCATTTTCTTTTTGTCATATTTTTTGTATAAATAAGGAGAGTGAATTTATTCAGTTTATTCAAGGATACAAATGCCAATTACACACTTTTTTTATTGAGAAATTTATTTTTTGAACAATCATACAAGTTTTTAACAAAATAATATGAAATGTATATTGATTCTGAAGATTAGATTTACCCCCAAGAATGCCCCCCCCCAATTACTCACCCTTATCCTTC